>JBBPBS010001102.1:3558518-3576488 GCA_037974835.1 Cicer judaicum
GCATTTTATTGTTAAAATACATAATTTTTGAAAGATTCATTCAAAAAATACATATTTTTTATTATGTTAAAATATTTAATAATAAATATCTTAGTTATTGAATATCAATATTACTTTTTTAATTAGTAACCAATGAATCTAAAACAACTTCTATTATTTTTAAATAAATTATCATAAAAATTATTTTTTTAAATATAAAATTAAAATCACTTTTTAAAAATTTTAAACATATCCATTATATTTTCATTTATCATATAATTATTTTAATCTTTTCTAAATATTAATATATTAAAATATAGAAGTAATTCTCCAAAACTATTCAAAAAGAGATCTCAAAGACAAAGATACCTCAAAGGTAGACTCAAAAGAGAGTCATCATAGCATGAATTTACCCTAAGAATTTATCACATCTTCACCATCATACTCTAGACCTTCCACATGTAATCCCTCCTTCAATTGTGACCTTCCTTCACATCATCCATCACCACCAAAGTTCTCCCCAAATCCATCTTCTCCTCCCACTTCCCATTATCAATTATAATCTTACATAACATTATCATTTGACCTATGCTCAATGACATCCCAAAATTATTTCTGAACTTTTAATCTTTCGATAGAAAAAAAATGTACATATAGCACTCTAATAATTGAGATGATAGTGAACATTGTTCCTTCTTTAAATTCGTTGTCTCCATCTATTTTATATATATATATATATATATATATATATAAAATTCTTCATGATTCTCTTTCTCTCCCCCCATTTCCCCTTTACTTCACACATTTTCCCTTTCATTTATTATTACATTAATTAACATCATTATTATTTAAACATGGACCTCCCCTCACTCATTTTTTTTTCCTTCTAGTTTGTACTTTTGTTTTTCCATTCCTTTTATGATTATGATTTCCCCCAAAAGCAAAAAACCTGATGTTGAAATCCAAACAACAAAGATATTATCTAAAATATAAAAAAATATATATATATATATTAATTACACGACCACCACCCATCAAAGTCACAAGAATAATTAAAACAACGACAATGGTCCCAAGCATAATAAGATAGTATTGAAAGCCGAGGAAAATCTCTTCAGCTGCAAATGTAATGGAACCATTGAAATTCAAAACTTTAACCCAAATGAAAAATGGGTATTAACTAAAAAAGCAACATAGGTTTTTAAAATAGAAATTAGTATTAACTTTAACATAAACACTTATTTTCTTAATGTATTCACTTTATCGACCTCCCAATTGAGTTGAAAAAAAACCCACCACATCCCAAAAGCTTACATTTGTTATTGCAATAACTAAATTAACTTGTAGTCTAGAAACATCTATCTATGTAGTAATCAAGAAAAGTTAAATAAAAGTCTAAATTATTCTACTTTTAAAAACATCTTCAAACACCTATAAATAGACAAACGCGAGAACTATTATATCAAACCTTTTAAATGTAGCCAATAATATTAAGAACTTCACCATATATACCTCTCCTACGATAACTATTATTGTGTCCCTCTTATATCTCAAATTGTCAAGACGAGTTTCTTTATTTTCAATGTTAAAATGTGTCGATATTTCAAATGTTACTAAGAGTAATCTCATGTTGAATAAAAAAGTAAGGATAAATCAACATTTATAGAATAGAGGCCGAAAAGATTTTAAATAATATTGTTTTGAAAAAAATTTAATAATAAATCTTGCATAAATTTAAATCATAATGATTAAATATAATGTACATAATATAAAATAGTAGTAATAAACAAGGGAATAATTTTGGTGAGTGAAACGTATATTTATATATTTTTGGCTTAATTGCAATTTTGGTCTCTCTATTTTTGCTGAATCACAAAAATAGTCCCTCATTTTATTTCTCTTTAGATTTGGTACCTTAAACAGAATTTTGGCCCAAAATTTGATAAAATGTCATTTTTTTTAAGCCACACCACACAATTTATGATCATAGATACAATTGTTGCACTACGAGATATTGAGACATAGTTTGACTTAAATAAACGCAAAAAAATGACATTTTATGAATTTTTGGACTAAAATTCTGTTTGGGAAACTAAAACTGTGCATAAATAAAATGGGGGAACTATTTTCATGATTCAACTAAAATAAAGGGACCAAAACTGCAATTAAGTCTATATTTTTTTTTCTCTAATGCTATTCTAAGAGTTCTTACACCTATTGAAATGCATGTGTGAGTGATCAATCTCATATTAACTATGAATGAAGGAAATATTAGATATATAAGAGATATGATCTATAGATATAACACTTTAAGGTTTTAGATGGAGATATGATGTCAAAGTATCTTGTGATCTTGAAATATTTATCTTGTTGCTCATATGTTCCTCCAAACTTCTCAGCAACATCTAATATAAATCTAGTCAAAAGATGAAATTGTTTAGTTTTTAATAAATTTTAATAAAATATTCATTTGTTTTTCATGTTTTATTATTATAGACTATATTTTTTTTTCCGAATATGATAGGGTCTAATTTTAAACCCTTTTGGAGACATATTAAACAAATTTGTTCGAATATAACATGTTGCTTTTTAGAGAAAAGTAGTGGATTCGAATGTCTATTATATAAGACACAACTATATATAAGACCCAACAAGTTCAAATGATCAAAGATGTGTTAGCATTTTATAATGACAATGTTTACAAATTTGTAATGGAAGTGGATGAGTAATAAATGTTAGTCTACCGGTCTAACACATTTTTAAACATAAAAGATTTATAAATTGACGCTCAATAAAAATAACATAGAAAATTAAGATAAATATGACTTTTAATTAATGTAATTTTGTCTAAAAATGAGATAAAGGAAAAAAAAATACTTTTTAAATAATCTAATAATAAAACTCATAAATTAAGTGTAGAGAAAAAATATTACAAATTTAAACTCGTATTTTAACATATTAATGATATTTTATTATTTGAGTAATAATTAGTGAACTAAACGAAAGATTGTTGCTGTAAAAAAGAAATGGCTGCCAGCATATAGGAGTTCCTATATATGCTGTTGCTTAGAGAGAAAAAGTAGGGGTTTGGGATGCTTGTGACAAAAGAAACGGCTAGTTCCAACAATATTCGTTATTAATTGTTGCACATGCTACATTTAATACTACCACCCTCTATACCTTATTTGTTAATCAATCAAAATACTAACTTTGTTATAGCTTTGTTTTTATTCCTTTAATATGGAGATGTCATAAACAAGTACATCCAGGAATTATGCTATGTAATTTTTTGTCCTCTCATGCTTTCATATTGGTTTTGGTATAGGCCATTTTCACTCAAATATTTACTTCTCTTCACCTCTTACTTTTCTGCTCTTAAGAGAGTGTGGAATTTTTTCTAATATAAGAAAAAATATCAAGATGCTTTGTCCTTGGAGATACAACCAAAACAAGGAAGTAAGGTAGCTTGTGGCTCACCTAAACATATCTTTAAGTCACATATGATAACCCCATCAAATTAATCATTATTTTGTTTTTGACTAATTCAAATTAATCATTATAGAAAATGGATTCATATAATGATAAACGGAAGAATATTACTTTTATAGTGGTAAAACGGACTCAATATTCTATTTTAATCTGCTCTTCAGATTTTAAGTAGGTTGGCGACTTCATCTATCAATAATAATAAAATAAACATATTAATTTTTGAGTGAGTTAATTTGTCAAAATCAAAAAAATATAATTATATAATCTATAAAATTCTAAATTCATTGAGTTCTAGCGAACAAACATGATCGTAGAAAAAATAAACAAATTAATAAAAATAATAATTGGAAAAGAAAAGAGAATTTTTTAAATTAACTCAATAAATTAATTTGTATGTCCGATCATTGTCCTATTTTTCAACATGTTAAGCAGAGTAGACCAACTTAAATAGTAAAAATATTCAAAAACTCAACTCATTCCACTTAAAATAACATATTAAACGGATTAGTTCTTCTACTCAATCCAGTTTATCATTCCTAATAAGTGTACATATTTTCTATAACATTGAGTTGTACTAATTTGTCCTTGAGCTAAGATAGGTAGAACTACTTGATCTGCTGAGACACATGCACACTCTCTAACAATCTTATACACCAAGAACCTACGAAGTGAACAAGTAAATGAAAAATAAACAAATCTCCCCATTGCCATAATTTACACTTGCGTACAACATAAGAGGAGAAAATGAACGAGCTTAGTTTTATTTTTTGACTAAGAACAAACTTAGTTTTAATTTTCGTTTTTCGCTACATAATTTTCATGGCTATATGTAATTTATCCAAGTAAAAAACTTGAATATGAAGAAAAAAAAATCACTTCCTAATTTCGTAGCTAAGTAGTAAAAACATTAAATTAGAGATAAAATTTTATTCAGAAAAAAATTAGAGATCACAGTCATTTGTTCCGTTTTAATTTTTATGGTACTATTACTCATGCAAATAATGGAAATACACAACAAAATAAAAACAGAACTATGTTGCTCCACGTTATCGTCGACTTTTTTATATAGAGTTATGCATAATATTCAGATAATATCACATCTTGCCTCTTTGTTCTTTTAGTTTTAATTTTGGCGTTTTATTATCTTTATAGAAATTATTATTTGGATATGTCTTATCATATTTTAATGTGTTATATTTGCTTTATTAAATGCTAAAGTCTAATTTAATTATCATGTAATTTGCATTATATAATTTAGATATAATTTTTCAGATATTTTAAAAAGAATATATAAATTATTATGTGTTTATATACTATAATAAAAATTATTTAAAAAAATAATAATTATAAAAATATATTTTACGATTATGCAAATAACTTTTCTTTGAAATTATTTTTAGGATGTATTGTTTTTTTAAATAAATAAATTGTAACAAACATATATAACTATAATGTCCGGTACAAAACAAAACAACACTCTTAGAGTCTTACAAGACACCACTTTTCATCTTCCTTCCATACATAGCAACCCTCTATGAAAGGAAGATTAAAAAATTACTCAAAATTGAAGAAAGGCAATAGAATCCATTAAAAAGAAAAGTTACAACACTTTTAGTGTAGTAGTGATTTTTCTTAACTTTTAGTACATAATTTGGCGTGATAAAAATCTGTGAATTAAAAGTATGTACCTATTAGAAACATCATGTACGTAGGCCATGCAGTAGACACAAGTCAAACTTTAACAAATTGGAGATACTATTCAAAACCTTTGCATTGTTTTGTCCATTGTTTTGAAATTGACCGATGAACTATTTTGTCGTTTATTGTATTTTTAAATGAAAATATTTTATTAGTATTATTTGTATATATCTACATATCTTTTTTTTATCTTTGATACAGTTAAAGTGACGCACAAATGATTCGGTCTATTGGTGAATTTGTGGTCCTTCTAGTACATAAATTAATATTGATTATTATTGACTATATCAATATTGGACCATATAGTAATTTTTTTAGGCATGGACCATATAGTATTGTAGCTGTTGTGTTGCATCATTACATTACATATTATGTTTAGATCATGGACCACAACATTTTTTTTAGTAGTGAGATATGTCTAATAAAAGTTACTCATTGATGTAATTTTGAATTGATGTTTTTTTATTTATCTTCAACAATATATATTATTACAGTTATTTTTATGGAGGAATGTTAATAGTTAATATATATATATATTAGTGGGAGGAGAAAATATTAGTGTCAGATATTAAATTTTGAATTTCATACATATAATTATATTGATATATTTAACCAAATTATTAGACTACTTCTTCAGGAGATATATCTGAAAGTTAATAATTGTGTATATGTTTCAATTTGAAATGCACAAATAAAAGTTGCTCACATAGGTATTTATAGATTGAGGCACACTAAGAGCAGCTCTTGTTGTTAGCATGTACTTGAAATCTATAAAGATTGTCATGGAATAAATTCACCATTGATTGAAGGGCGCTGACACGACAATGTATGATAAGGTCGACAATATATAGAATGCTCAAGCAACGATTCTTAAAGATTTGAATTTTATAATTTTGAGACAATTTTGGGCGACTCGTTGTGACTTTATATATATATATTGTCACATTAGCAATCACACCAATCAAGTTTTTGATATATTAAAATAAAATCAGGTAATATATTATATACTAATGTATTATTAACTTATCTCAAAAGATAAAATCAAATTAAATATATTAATCTTTTAAATGTATTTTAAAAATATCTATATATAAAATAAATAGATTAGATTTATTTTTTATTTTTATCATTTTTATTACTTTTTTCAATCACACGAATCAATTTTTTTGATATTAAATTAATTTATAAATTAATGAAAAAATTAATCAATTTATCAAATCATATTTAATGAGAAAATTAATAAAAAAATTTAATCAATTGTACAATTTAATAATAAATTGATTAATCACAAATTGTCCAATTTGGTAAGTATCAAATTAATTTTAACAAATTGATTAATCATAAATTGTCTTACTTTTTAATTATAATCACTTTTAATAATAATAATAATTAATATTATTATTATTATTATTATTATTTATTAATTTAATTATTTATTAATATATTTAATTTATATAATAATACATAAAACGGTAAAAAAAAAAATTCAACCCTATTAGGAGGGCGTATCTTAGGCCAGCGACTTCAAAGTAGGTCAAATTTAAAACTTCTTCTGATCGCACTTTGGACCAGCGACTTCTTATTAAACTCAAAAAGTAGGACAATCTGATATATAAAACTAGAATTGAGGTATTTTAGTATTAAATATATATATATATATATATTGAAAAAAAAATCCCAATTTTGAACGAGTTGTTGTGACTTTTTAAGAGTTAACAAGTTGTTTTAAACTATTGTGGCAATATGGAGTCCACTTAAGCCACCTAAGATGATTGTGTCGTTGGAGATGCTGGAAAAAAATTATAAAATAGATGTGATTGGGAAATTTATAGAAGGAAACTAATAGGTGACGGATTAGATTTTCATTGCAATTATGTGAGAATCTTATATTTGCATTTGTTAAGAAATTAGAGAACATCATATCAAGATTGAGCAATTTATGTCTGACTATAGACGTGGGTCGATCGATTTTAGTATGAGAGTGTGAATTGCTTGTGATTGCAACAAATTTGCAATTTCCTTATTGCAAGGAAGTTGGGTTCAAAAAGTTGAGATAAAAATATTGGATCAAGGATTTCATCTTAGAGCGTGACAATGTCAATATGTTGTACATTATACCTTAAGAACAACTAAAGATCTTCACTATTTAACATTTTTTTGGTTAAGAGCAGTCAACAAATGAGATTTAATATTGTTAATCTATTGGAGAAATAAATCGTCAACAAATGAGATTTAATATTGTTATGATTGGAAAATACATCATTTATACTTTTTGGATGGCGTGATGTATTTTCAATATTCCAAAACTCAAAGTAGTATTTAAGTGAGTGTAGTTAGAAATATATCATGATAAGTTGCAAATCTTTTGAATTGGTGAGTGCTTATTTTATAGAAAAACTAAGTCAAATTTTAATAGATTTCAATAACGAAATCTCAACATGATTCTCGAGTCCAACATTAGTTGCTTGTTATGTCTTTATAAATTAGTAAAAGAGAATTATTGATGTTTAAATTTAGTGTTTGATGAATTTATGTAATATAGTAAATTAATCTATAAATAAATCATATTTTGTCTCTCTAATTGAAATTTCTATAAATTTGAGTTGATTTAAAGCCCAACAGAGTCAAATAAGAATAATAATATACTAAATTACTCTTATAAAATTTAATTTAAAATATAAATATAAAAACAATATATAAAGTATAAAAATATAAATCTAATCAAATATAAAAATAATTAATAAAATTTGATATATAAAAAATATTAATAATTAATTTATAAAATGTTTATGATTTTATCACGATGGTAGTTTTATTTTTTTTATATAATTTAATAAATTAGTATTCAAAATTATAAATATATGATTAGTCGTAGTTTTTATTTTAAATTTAAATTAATTATTTAATAGTGTCAATTATAATTTTAAATATAAAACTATTTTATTATTTATTTAATTTTTTAATATTTAGTGTTAATTTATATTGTTTTATATATAATAACATAATTTAGAAAAAAAAACTTATATATAATAATTTACAATAATAATAATTTTATTATTTAAATATAATATATAATATATCATGTCATGACAATATATATATTAAATATATAATAAAATAAAATATTATGATATATGTATGATGTCTTATGAAATCTTTAAAATATATGTGGATAAGTGGAAAGGGCCTAAGCCCATTTCGAAACAAAAGCACTACCTAAGGTAGTTAGATTTTAGCAACATTATAAATTTGCATTATTACTAGGCTACTACTATTGAAAATAAAAATGACAGAACATTTCAAGGTAATGAATGATACAAGTCCTGTTAAACATAAACTACAGCTCAATGCATTTTTCTGCCAATTAAATTCAACTTTGGTATTTAAATTCTATGATTACCACAAGAAAGTCAATTCTTAGAAAAGAATCTAGAATGCGTGTCTCAACTGCGCTACTCTAGAAATTATTATGATTACAACAGACAATGAGATAAACCATATACACATTAGTGATAAAAACAAAATGTGATGTTTCATTCTTCAAAGCAATTACGTATCTACAAAAGCTTCAGCCTTCTTGTAAGGAATATTTCAAAACTAACATTTCATACTTAGTTTTTTAGATAGTATAGTTCAACACATAGCTACTAATTATATAAATGTAGCCAAAAGAATTAACATGAACATACCCGAAAACAAATGAAGCAACTACTAATTATAAAAAAACAAAAAAAAACCTTACAAATCGAAATTTTGCTATTCTATCTTTCCACCAAACTTCAAACCCTCAGCAAAGCTAACTGCACACAATACGGTCGTTGCAGAGCAGTTGGATCCAACGACTACACCGTGTGCAAAGTTACCGAGGGTTTCAAATCCGCAAACCAATTATGTTATCTACATTCATATGAAATTGTTATGTGACAATCAACAACAAGCTGTTGGACTCATTGGTCATGACTCATGGCTGCTACTTATCTTCCAACGCATATCGTTTTCGATAACTTCTTCGTAGAGGACTTGCATACAGATCTTTCCATATATTAGCTGAAGAATATGAACCAGAAATGCTTCTAGTATCTGCACTTAGCATATCTGTTCTAGTGCTATGAAACTGACAATCATCCATAAATAGTCTCCTCAAATTCTGAGAAGAATGTCTTCTAGCTTTCAGTTTAGCTTTGGTCGACGCGGTTAAATTCGTGTAGCTTGGTTTCCCAATTTTTCTTTCCATTGTATGTTCCACATTGGCAGTGCTAGTAGATGGTATAGATTGTGATTCAGATGTGCATGAAGTTGATAAAGGGCTATCATCATACATGCATTCAGAGCTTATGGCTGAAGATGAAGGAGTTGATTGGCTTGTTGGTAGAGATTTAGTTGAAATCCTGGTTGTTACACCATTCTTTCTTGCTTTGACTAATCCATTTTGTTGATATGAGTTAAATGGTTCATCGGTTTTCTTCGACATTGGAGTCATGTCAGGTGAGTCCAAGTAGATATCTCCCATCAACCTGCTCTCCCATGGCTTAGCTGCAATCCAGCGTTCTAACATGCTCTTACCGTCTAAACCGCGGATCTTGAGAGGAGTCAATGGCTTAGAAGCTCTTGAGTTTGGACTAGAACTCACTGTTGATTGCTGAAAACAAGACAAGTTGTTAGAGCAGCAACCCTGGTTCAAAAGTAAAGTAGACACCAAAATGCAAACAGAGAACACAATATTTGATCACAAAATTCAGCCAACTATGCTTATATCTCTGACTACAGAACTGTTTCGGTAGCTTTCTATTATGATTCAAGCTTAAGATTTACAATGTACAACTTGTATTTAAATACTACAATCCAGTTTACTAGATTATTGCTTAAACGAAAAGGGCATATTCTCATGCTCGAGCGATTTGGACCCTTATCACTAATTATAAGTCATAACCAACAAAAATTTATAAAAGAACACATATTTTGATAACATATTCACTTGTTAGTATTAAGACTCATCACAAAAATAGTGGATATTTTAAATTCAATTACCTGGGTGGAGTTAGAGTAAGTCATTGTTCTATCCCTCTTAATTGCTCCTTCTTGTCTCACTTTTAGTTTTGCTTTAACTTCTTCCACAGTTCCTGGTATGTCACACCACCCTTGCTGACAAAATAACATGGCAAATTTTGCTACATGTTAACATCTTCGTTATCAATTTAATTAACTTTTCATCTACATTTTAGAATGTTACACATTATATTAAGATACCTCAGCTTGTTTAACTGGATCAGCTTGGATAAGTTGCTCATTTGATATTTTCTGCATAGCATTTCTTTTTGGAGAATTCTCCACATTCCTTGCTTTGACCCGTTGTTGAACTCGCACAAGAGCCTGCATGCACCTTAGAGTAACAGCTGCTTGTTTTCTCACTAGTCGACCACGAAATATAGCTTGCAGCCTCACCACTGCCTTTAGGGCCCTCAAAGCTCTTCTTGCCTGCACCAGAAATAACATAAGCAAAGTTTTAATAAAAGCTCATAACCGAACGCAATTGTGACCGCAATTGCAGCTACATCAGCCCTATTTAACCACAAATTTTAGTAGTATTAAGGATCGAGATGCGACCACATTCCAAGTCAAAGCGTTGAACATAACTAATGTCGAAAAACAACAGAAAAACACTAAATTATATCCTCAAAGTACAATATCCACCATAACCAACCATACCAAACATATCAAGCCAAATTGAACTTCATAACTAATAACAAAAGCTTATTTTGTGCTAACATGTTGAAGTTTCACCAATATTGAGTTCATTTCAAAATAGTGAAATAACCAAATAAACTTATTAGTAATTCTTCTACAAAACTTCATACTTGAGTGAGGAGGTTCTGTTCCTAAATTGGAATCTAATTCTGACATGCAGTATAGTATTTGCTTCTTAAATAATTAAAGATTAGAAACTCCTAATAACAAAATGACAAAAGCTAATTCTAAATCAAAATTAATTAAAAAGATTGATCCAATTCCATGTGACATTAATGATTGTGCAAAAGGTTTGAAATTAGCTAAGTAGTTTACCAAGAAACCGCGAAAAGCTGACTGAATGCGGATAGCAGCCCATTCCTGCTTGATCACCAAGAAATCTTTGTGTGGAGTTCTTACCACAGCAGCCATAGCAGCAGCAAATGCTTCTTCATTCACCACAAACGAAGAATAAGAATATTTATCATAACCACCTTCTGCAGAACTCCTCCATACCTTCCATTTTCTCTTACTCTTCTCCTGAAAAACGACAAACACAATAAGCACTTCTAAGACTCTTTGGAAGGGCTTATGAAAAAAGCTTAGACATTTCAGCTTATTTCTATTAACTTATCTGGAATGGTTTATGAAAACAATTTGATATTATTTTATTTCTTTGATAGAAAATGGCTTATATAAAAAGCACTTATTTGATAAGTACTTATACTAAAAGCACTTATTATCCAACCATGGTCTAAATAATCATCACCAGAACCAAACCAAAAGATTGCGAACTTGATAATTTGTAGAGGGCTTTCTTACAGAAATAAGTGATTTAAACCAGCTTCCAGAACCTCCCATTTGAGAAAAGAACTTATTTTTGCAGAGAAAAATGCAAGATAGTGAGAATGTGAAGAATGTTGATGATGCAGTGTGTGTTATGTTATGAGTTTGAAAGTGTTCTTGTAGAAGAAGAAAAGAAGTTTTGAAATTTGAAATATTAGTGAAAAAGAAAAAGAACAAAAACAAAGAAGAAAAAACCGTAACGGATATGAAAACTTTTCTTTTGCTTTTTTGATGAATTGATGACGTTCTGTTATCAACTCATGTCTTGTTCTTGAGTTGACCTGTTATGAATGCAACCATTAGATACTAAGAAACGCTGTCGTTTATGGATGGATCATCTCAGGCCCAACATTGTAGCCCATTATAATAAAGCCCAAAACATTACATAACAATGGTAAAGTGTCGTAAAGCTTTATGCTTTAATACAACAGTGTCTTTATTTTGTATTATTGTATATGACATGTATAGTTTGGACTTTTCACATTTTATGAATCTCAAATCTATACAATAAAATAAAATAAAGCAATAAAGCAAATATTGTTTTATGAATCTCAAATCTATCCAATAAAATAAAGCAAATATTATATTATAGCAAATTTATATATAAAAATATTCACTTTCTACTGTTGAATACTATTTCATAATCGATGTTGAGTATAAAAATTTATATATAAAAATATTTTACATATGAAATAATTTGTAGTTGACATATAATTTCATATGTAGGTCTCTAGATTGTTTGATACTATTCATCAGAATTGTTGTATAATATGAAATTGTTTCCTTTGTTATCATGTGACACTTGAAGGTTTAAAATTTTTTTAGAACATTTATATTTCAAATGTCATAATAATTTAATTATAGTTGTATGTTATTCATTTATTTGAACATTGCTATTTATTTTTCATATATTTTATATTGTGAGACTTCACTTTCTATGTGTGACCTTACCTTTCAAATATAATATAGACAATATATTTTTTAATTTAATTAAAAATAAAATTTAGTTTGTGCGCCTTCCATTAAAAAAAATAATGCAAAGTAGTTTAAGAGAAAACTCGTATAATTTATGACAACAAAAAGAATAAGAGAACAACTTTTCTCTCGTCCTATGTTCAAAAGTGCACATTGGAATAATATGTCATCTATGCATAAATAATGAGTGATAGATTTGTAAAAAACATTTGTTTTGAAATAAATGATTCATTTAATTTTTATGTAATAATAATTGTTATTTTTTTCAAATATATTTATTATTACTTGCATTATTCTCAAGTCTATATCTTCTATTTTGTATTTATGGTAATGATTAATACACTAATATATTTTATAAAAATAATTTAGTAAAAAGTTTATTCTCTCTTTTAATTATAGATATTCTTTAATTTGTTTGAAAATATCAAATGAATTGCTCATTAAGGAACGAAATGGCTATAAATTTTATTTATTTTTTATTTGTGTTTTTGGTTTGAGGTTATAATTTGTTGTGCCTTCAGCACATGATCTAGAAGAAAAATTCACAAAATCCTGTCTAAGATAAATAGTACTAAGAAGATTACATTTTCTAAAGATATTTTTTTCAATTCCAAATTTTTATGCTACTTATAGGAATAAGTGATTGATTACTTGGTAGCTATTTTTTTTTCATATTTTTTTTTTCATATTTTTTTTTATCATTTAATTTTTCTTTGTTTTATTCTTTTAAATATGATTTTATTAGTCATTTTGGTTATTTGCGTTAATTTTAATTAAAAAAAAATGATAAATTGAGTTTACGCGTTCTTATTTGATTTGAAATGTTATGTAGAAACAAAAGGTTCAATGGAGAAACATTAACTCATACTTTTTCTAGATCTTATTTTTTTTTGAATTTGTGTTGAAGATTTTTTCAAATCTTAGTAAAGTGTTTTGTTTTTCTTCATGAAGTTAAGTTTTTCTCAATTTGGAGTGTACTATGTTTGTCATGAATTTATGAATTTGTTAAAGTGTTTTGTGTGGATTTAAATTTATTGTTTTCTCATTGATCTCCTTTGTTGAAGTTCTCAATTTGTTTTTGAATGTGAGAAGTATGAATTTGTTATTTTTTGATTTTACTAAATAGAAACTATTTTTGCAAGCATGATAAATTTGGAGAATAAAAAAATGCAGCTAAGTTAAATAAATAAATAAAAGGCAGGAGGGAGTATGATAAGTTTGGTTTGATTTGGCTTATCAAACTGTCTCATCAATGTAATTGTATAAGTTCATTCTCTACAGACACAATAAAAGTTGAAGGGAATTTGGGGAATTTTGTTTGGTTCAGCTTCACTTAGAATATTGTAAGGAATAACTTTTTACTTTAGAAACAGTCTCTAGATTCATTCCCTAGCTTACTTAGTACAATTTGGTCAATTTGGCTCATATCTAAAACACACATTTATATACTTGAACCAAACCAATTCAAGTCTTGACTTTGAAACACATACTATATATTACTATCACCAAAAAATGATACATAAAGGGAACATTGCTCTTAGTATGTCCACATTATCTGTATGTGGAATATGAGACCATATTTTTTTTTTGGCAATATTGACCTGTTGCCTCATCTTCACGCCACAATGACTAGTCACTGGCTAAGGTATCTTATTGAGTAAGAAAGAGTCATATTATAAACTATAAAAGAATTTTTAATTATATTATTTGACTAACAAGAATGGAATATTGATCCAACTCTCAAAATACAATTGGGTAAACAAATGAAGGGAGTGGAGAAAAATTATTAATCATCCTATGCTAAATAATCAAAGGAATTGGACAAGAAGAAAAATATTAAATGACAAAAAAATATGGGTTAGATCTTTTATGTTGTAAACTTAATTCTATAGTCTAATTGAAGCTGCAAAACTCAACTCTTATTTGGAATTGTGAGAAGCAGCATGTAGTCTTGGGCTGGGAATTCCCATGTGTACAAGTCTAGGAGACAAGTGGATTTGTGGAGTAGGCCTTGGTGAGGGAATAGGTGTCCTATTAAAAACTTTTCCATTGTTGACTCTTGGTGATAGATTGAGTTGTTCAAGTGCCTTTGCTTGGAGTTTTGTTGGGTATTCCCTAACACAACCAATTCTAGGACCAACTCCAGTGGTCCATTTGCTTGACAATGATTTGGACTCTTTATGTTGTGAACTTGTCACATTATTTTGGCTGCACATTTTGGATGAGTCAATTGAAGTTGCATTAGTGGACTCAAATTGAAGCCCAATGACAATACGTTCTGGTGGGATATCATCATCAATTGGATACTTCTGCATAAGGAAATTATTATATTAATACAAATCTTTTTTAGTGATTTCAAATCAAAGCCAAAATAGAATAATCTATAAAGGGAAAATTGCCTTCAAATCTATTAATTCACCTTTACATTTGTCAAGTCCACATTTTGTTCCATCAAAAAGGTAATAAATTCCATAAAATTCTTCTCTGTAGGACGATAATGACCGCTATAGGGCCATATAGCCTGAATAAAAAATCAATCAACATTAATTAAGGGTTAAAATAGTTGAAGGAATTAAAAGATTAAAATTTAAACTCTGGTGAATAGAAAATTACTAATATAATAATTTTTTATTTAAAATATTACTATGCAAATAAAGAAAGTAAAATATTTTTTTATTTTTAATGTTGTACACAGTACAACCACTACATAGCCGTTAAATTTAAGAGAGACAAACATCTAATTAAAATTCAATGGCTCTCCAACCACTTAAAATAAAAATAATTATTGAATTTGTCAATAAGATAAATCAATAAAAATTTATGTATAGAAAATGTAACATACATCAAGAATACCATTGTGGACAACCAATCTCCCAGATGAAATAGTAGCAGCCCCAGCTACAAAACTTGAGTGCTGAAATTGGCCTTTCTTCTTCTCCCCAACATACAAAAGTCTTGATGAGCTAAGAACAAAAATCCACTTTGATCCCTCAGAAGTGTGTACAAGGTTTTTGCTTTTCTTGTAAATAAATTTTCCTTGCTCTATAGTCACTTCATATACTTCTCTTTCTTTCTACATAAGCAAGCCAAAAAGTTGAACTCTTACATTAGAGAATATTTTGGTGGATGCTCAAGTATATTTTAAGTAAAGTCAAACTATTAAAAAGTGTAAACAAAAAAAAAAAAAGCTAAAAAATAATAATATCCAAAAGGTGTGGTCTTTATAGTGCATTGAACACACTAACACAAATCACATGTTACTTTATAAAAATGTATTTTCTACTCTTACATAACTTATACTTTTTTTTTAATTTTTTTTCATTAAATTACTAAAATAACATTAACTGTGCAATAAAAATTAAAAAACAAAAAAAAAAAGTCAGATATTCCAAAATATTTAGAGAAACTAATTTTTTTTCTTTAAATTTTTCTTATCGAAAATTTCATAAACAAAATTTTTAGTAGTTATTTTTCGATATTAGAAATTTCAAATTTTTAATTGAAATTTTTAAAATTTTCATTTGTTCATTAAATTTTTGGTACAAGTTTTTTTTTTAATTTAAAATTTGAGTAGAATAAAATTAACTATTGAAAATTTGTATTGTTTATTTTATTTTACTGAAAAATTTCAAATTTACAAAAAAAATATACAAAAAATTTTAAAAGAAAATAAAGTTTCCGTGAGTTTCAACCAAAAGTTTAAAATTTTCGAGAGTTTCAACTGAAAATTTAAAATTTCTAATTGAGAATAATAATTAAATTTTCAAATTTCTAAATGAGACTAACTTCAAAAAAATAAAATGTTCAGTATTAAAAAATAACTATCGAAAACTTTAAAATATTCAATATTAAAAAATAATTATCGAAAAATTTCGTTCCTCATTCTTGAAATTTTCAATAAAAAAATTTCAAAAAAATTATTTTTTTCAAAAAAATTATATTTACTATGTATTTAAGGTATTTTAGTAAATTAAATTTTTTTTTTAAATAAAGAAGTATAAATTCGATCGTAATTACAAAATCCAATGGATATTGTGGATTTTTTTTTATATCTCCAAAAATTATATAAAAAAAATCAGTCTACCCTCCTTTTCAAAATAAACATTAATGTAGGATTGATGTTTATTTTTAAAAAAGTAAATTGTTTTATCTTTTAAATAGATATAAAAAGAATTCGGATTTGGTACCTAAACTTTTGATTTATTAATAATAAAGCTAATTTAATTCCTAATTCCTATAGCACTCTATAATTGACCAAGCATTACATAGTACACGGCTTTACTTCCATCAATATCAAAAAATAATATAATATAATAAAGTTCAATTATATGTTATGTGGCATTGTCAATGTCATGAGGTGAAATAACTTACTGGGCCAAGGTATTTTATGCACTGCCTCTGTAAATCACTTCTTACACACTCTTCAAGATTTACTTCTTTTCCATCTCCAACATCCAACCTTAATGTCATCAGCATATAACAATGAAATTATAAAATCAGCAATCAAAGTTTTAATCGGACATCTAGGTTATGTGTTTCCCATAAAAAAGTTTTATTTTTCAACACATATTTACAAAATATTTATATAAAAAATAATTGATTTTAGTCTTTAAATTAATAATTGTTAATATTATTAGACGTCTTATTTAGATTAAATTCATTGTTATCTAAATTAATTATAATAAATTTATCATTTTTTTAAATTAAATAAAAAAAAAATAATTGATTTTACAGTTTACCATACAGATTTTTAAAAATAAAGTGAGAATCTATTTTTTTTAAAAATCTTTAAAAATAAAAATAAAAAATTAATTTTTCAAACATTTCATTTTTATGGGAATCTATTTTAAATGAAAAAATAAATCTTTGAATATAAAATATATTTTTTCTTAAACTAATCATTTAATATTTAAAAGAATCTAAATTAATATTTGCATTGTAAATAATTTTACCAATAGAAAAAAGGTTGTGAACTCTGGCTATGAAACCAAACATCATAGTACAAGTGCAAGTTGTGACCATAACGGTGACGAGGATCAATCTGCAAAATACAGAAAATATTAGCTTGCTTTTTAACCATCTTTTTTATAGTCTAATAATTAAATTAATTTTAAAATTTGATTAAAGTCAACATTTTAGAATATGAGCTTACAGCTTCAAGCCAATGTCTAAGAGCTAAATTCTGTGCGTTATCATCTTTACACAACCCTTTTCCCACCTACCAACAAACAAACAAAAGAGTGAGTCAAAAATTAAAAA
>JBBPBS010001102.1:3576627-3592472 GCA_037974835.1 Cicer judaicum
AAAAAAAAGTAAATTGATAACAAAAGAATTGTGTCGGAAAGAGATTGAAAACTTTGAATTCTTCCCTATGGTCCCACTCAACTATATGATTGAAAAAGCAAATCAATATCAATTAATCAAATTATATTACATGAAAATTCTAATAGAGTTTTAATTTTTAAATAAAACCAATGGCTAAATATAATTGAAGCAAACAACATTAAAAAGACACTCTCCATTATACAAGATAATTTATTCAAAGACTGTGTGGCCTTTGACATTAAAGGGTACCTTAGCAGCCATAGTCCTAGCTCTTGCCCATTTTGAAAGAGCTGTTTCTGACTTAGGAGCACCAAAGTCTAAATCCTTCCACCTGTAAAAGTTAAAAGTTAAAAAAATGAATAATCAATTAATTTTAGTAAAACATAAAGAAACCAATCAGTACGTAAACTTGTTAATCAAGAAAATTTATAAGAAATGCGATAAAGAGAAAGAAGGATAGAGTTTCAATTAGGGGTGTATAATGAGTTCACTTGAATATTTTTGGCCAAGTTTCATATATGATCCGATCAATTTTATCATAGATTAATTTTTTTTCCATCAAATCTAAACTAGATCATCCCAATTACGAGGGAGTTGAATTTACGAGTAATAAATTTTTTTTTTAAAAAAAAATAATTAAATTTAAATATTTAAACATCTAAAAAATAATAAAACTATATCACAATATATCTTTTAATATTTAAAATACATTCACAAACATAACAAAATACTTAAATCAATTAAATTAACAACAAATTATCAAACATAGTTGAATAACTAAATTTTAACTATATATCAATAGTAAATAAATAAATAAATAAATATGTCATATCAATAGATTGAATTCGCAGGCTCATGGGTTCGAAATGTTAAATCTGCTACCCAAATCGAACATAATTGAGTTTCAATGAATTGATATAAATTATATCTGAACTTAAATGAGTTGGGTTAAAATGTGAATTAGACTAGTTTGGGTGATTGAGTTTGTAGATTTATCTATATCTATAAATACATATAGTTTCAATAATAGAATTAACAAAATTATTTATTATTGATTTTTACAAAAAAGAAAACAATAATAATTTCTATTTTTAAGAACCAATAGACTCATCATAAATAAAAAAATAATAATATTATAATAAGACTAAAAATAAAAATAAATAATATAAAATATAATATAATTTTAAGAGATACTTTAAAATTATAAATCAATCTTAAACTATATATATATATATATATATTTTTTTTTTATCTTTTTATTACAAATCATTTACTTATCAAATCTCATTAAGCCTAAAAGTGTAAGTCAGGTAAAAAACAACACTTAAAAGGAAGAATTAAATACATGCAATATTAACAAAGATTATAATCGGACATCCAAACATTAATCAATATGTTTAAAAAGAAATAAATAAATATTAATGATATAATAAAAAGAAAAGAAAAAAAAATAATGTGTATTAATATAACTTCTCCAATATTAATCTACTTACTTACATGTAAAAGTAAACTACACGATCGATCTAATACCTAATAACATACTCTACATCAATGATTGTCTATAACATGATGAACCATAACAATATACTCTACCGTAAAATAAGTATAACTATAAAATGAAGCCTAAAAACCGACTATATATACCATAATCATTATATACAATTAGTCACTGATATATAATCGAGTTAATTAATATAATGCACTCTTAGTAATTAATACACATGCAAACATTTAAATGGTTAAAATGCATCCATTTATATTAAGCATGCCCTTCAATCCTCTTTTGCATGTGTGTCTAATTTAATATTATCTATGTGCATATATATCAATCAATGATGCATTAGGCAACTCTATATACGCAACGATAGCTCAGCCAAAATCAAATTGCCATTGCAAGATATAATTTACATAACAAAAAGTTTAAGATGAGAGAATAACCAAGTTGGATATGACATTTAATGACCACTATGCTAGGCATCTCTACTGCATTATATTTGGTGTATCTCAAATATTCAATTAGCATGCTTTCATCAAATATAAGCTCTCATCATATCTAAAACTTTATGCAAATTAACAGTTAACATTCTTTGGATTATGTTGACAATATTCCCTTTTGATTGTGTGGTGATGTTGATGAAAGATGTACACAATACTTTTTTTATAAAAAATAAATAAATAAAAACTTTTTACAGGAAGTTGTCAATAGTCCTTAAAATTGAACTTATGATATGATCTTAAGAGTTCTTGAGAATGTGATTTTATAAATTAAATAGTTATTTGTAATGTGATAAAATAAGGGAAGTGATTAGTTCCAAACTAATATTTTCTAATATTCTTAACAATAATATATTTGAATTAAATCCAAAAATAAATATGATAAACTTAGATATTGAAATTGAGACAAATGAATTACCATAGCTCCTCACAAACAACAGCACAATCTGCCAAATTTCTTCTAGTCCTATAACTCTTGTAAACTTTCTGCAGCTTTATTGCAGCCACATCAAGCTCTCCAATGGACTTTGGTGAAAACAAAATTTCTGGTTTTTGTAACAAATTTGTGGAGCTTTCATTACTGAAAATATCATCAACAAAACTTTCTTTTGAAGCAGAGTTCTCTGTAACTAAATATTTGAATGAGAATGAAGTTTGCAGCTTCAAATTTCCAACTTTCCTCTTCTTTGAACATGTAGATTCTTCAACAATACCTTCATCTAATTCTTCCTGATTATATAAATCATCTAATGTTCTTTCACTTTTGAAACTCATTGTTCTCATCAAGGTAACTTCTCCTTCCTTAGATTCATAATCTATTGCTCTTATTGTCATCATTTGCATTCTTCTGCAAAATGAAATATGAATAATTGAGAAATTTAGTTACTTTACATTTGAGAAAAGCAAATGAAAAAAGTGGCATATTTTTTTGGCTTAAAATACAAAAAGCACTCTTCCTCACTTTTTATTGAGGACAAATATTAATATTAATATAATATATTATAAGAAACAAAACATAGGAGTTAGGAACATGTTTACATATCAATCATCATAATCAATGTAACTTATAAGAGTCAATTAAAGCATTACATCAATAGAAACTTAATTATCATAATAAGTGATGAAAGAGAGGGTCACCTTTTAGAGTATGAAATAGTAAGCTTCTTTATGATTCTCTCTATGAAAAGATAGAAATAGATTTTAAGTCTTGGAAATGGGTCACTTGACAACTCTTTTATAAGGCACAACTTTGGAATACATGTAAAAGTGTGGAAAGTTTATTCTAGTGAGTATTTTCAAAATACGTAAGAGAATGAGATTGCATAAAAATTGTGACAACTTTGAGATTATTATTTTTTATCGGTATTAAAAATAGTAAATATCATTAAAAATTTATACATACAACTGTTAATAATGAGTGGCAGATCTTAATAAATTTTATTGTGAGACCAACATAAAATAGATTATATACAAAATATTTTTAATTAATTTTATATCTTTAATTTTAGTATAGTGATAATTTTAATTTCTAAATGTATTAATTTTTGATATCGCTGGAGATGTTATTAGGAATTAATGAATAGTTTGGTTTGAACGAAAAATAAGAAATTTTGTGTGATGTGACTTGATACAAGTCCCATAAAATGGGTTATTTTGAACATAGAAATTGGAAAATAATAATAATAATACCGTGACTTGTAGAAGGTGCAACATGAGTATGTATGTGAAAAGTGTATACGCGGAGATGTGACTGAAACAGAATCAGTCAAAAGCTTGTAGGGATTAATTCTTCTTAACTGAAACAAACTTTGAATTTCAAAAAATTTAAATTCAAGGTCTAAATGGTTCTTGATTTTTTTTTTTATAGAGAAAATTTTCATATCTATTTTCTCAAGAAAAAATTTCTTGAAAAAAATCAAAACAAATTTTATCAGAAGAATTTCAAAATTATTTTTTTGAAAATTTTTTTTATCGAAAACTTTTTTACATTTAATTTTTTCAAAGAAAAATTGATATTTCTTATCAAAAGAATTTAAAAATTCTTTTTTTTAATAACTATTTTGAAATTGATTTTAACTAAAAATTTGTTCAAAATATTAAACTAATTTATATTTATAAACTATTTTTAAACTGGTTCAGTATTACACTGAACTTAATTTAAAAATGGTTTTTAATAGCTGAACTAAATCATCAATGTGGTCAAATGCAATGCAATTTTTGCATAATTAAGGATGAGAATATGCTAAATTGACCGATCGAAAGGCGTTTACGACCTAGCCTACATCAGACCTAAACCAAGCCAGACTTTTTTCTTAAACATATAAGATCAAGACTTCTAAAAAAAACCTATTTAGTTAAGAAGAAGAAAACAAAAACCAGACTACAGCCACGTAATAACCCTTTTTGACCGACCTATTTAAATAAATATAAATAATATATTTTACTATATTAATTATTATATTAAATTTTGATCTTTTTGTTCTATATTCAACTTTTAGTAATCTACGCATATTAATCACATTTAGTTTTTGACATATTTAAATGTATGATTATAAAATATAATTTAGGTATAATGCATATAAAGTCATATTCTTCAAAATGTGATATTAAATATCAAAATAAAACTTAATTTCATTGTCATATTAACTCGTTAATATATTTAAAGATATGTTTGATTATTTATTCAAAAAGGTTAAAATAGAAAAAGTTTTTAAGTAGGCTAACAATTCATATAAGACTTCTATAAGACCAGACTAAGACCTAAAAAAGTAAGCTAATGACAAACTACATATCAGGCTTAAACTTTAAATTTTTGGACAGGTCATACTCGACTCTAGCTAAGTCCAACTTATTCTCGCCATAGTTATAATAAGATATTTATAAATCAACAAAAAAATATTTTTTCATGAATGAAACTAATTTTTAAGTTTTTCAAAAAGTTAAGATTTTAAATTGTGTATTGTCGATAAAATTGAAGTATATACTTAAATGTGCGTTTATTTTTTGTTAATTAACATAGGCTTTTGAATTATAATTCTTGATATTTTATTTATAGTTAAAAATGCTCATACAATATGTAAATTAATAATTGATAATTTTAATCACGCGCATTTTTTAGTTATTCCATTTTGCTTATTATATTTCTATCATAAGGTAATATATATGTACACTATATAACATAAACAAAAGAAAAGAAAATGTTTATAACACTTACTTGACCAACAATTACTGGGTGTGATAGAAAAAGATGTTTGATTCAGCATTTTTTATATAAAAGATTGATTAACCATCGTTATGTAAAAGAAATTACTAAAAATAAATTTAGTTATCAATGACCAATTAGTAAACTCATATCGTTTTTTGTTTAACAGGTAAACGAATACATTTCTGATTTAATTATAATTTTTGTCCTCCTATTTTAGCTAAATTGTAAAAGTAATTTTTTATTTTTTTTCTCCTCATTTTTGATCTCTAAATAAAATTTTTGTCTAAAATTTGATGAAAATTCATTTTTTTTTTTTGCGTTTATACAAGTCACACTATATCTCAAGATCTCGTGATGCAACAATTGCACCTAAAATCTATGATCATAAATGGTGCGGTGCGACTTAATAAAATGAAACTTCATCAAGTTTTAGACCAAAACTGAAGAGAAACAAAATGAACGACTACTTTTACGATTCAACTAAAATAGAGAAAAAAAAACTGTAATTAAACTTTTTCTATTTTAATTTTTTTTATTTTAATTTTATTGTTTTTTATTGTATAAAGGAAAATCAATTAAGGAACAAAAAGGTAAACATACCTTCACACCTCTATTATCATTTAAAAGATGTAAATTAAAAGTAAGAAAACTACTATCTATCGACACTGCATAAAAAATAATTGAGTATTCTTTAATGACAAACAAATCATGATAACGATTTCTTTTGTTATAGATATAAGGAATAAAAATTATCTGGTTGGAGAGCTTCAAAAAGGAGCAAATCTCTTATAGCATAAGTCGAGTGAATCTATTATTTCAGTGATGTCCACGAATTATATCTACTATCAATTTTGAGTTCATTTTAAAGTCAAAGTTTTAGACTAGATACTAAAATAAAATATTAAAATTTATATATATTGATTTTTTTTTATATATAAATAGTAGAATATATAATTTCTCATTTTTATCTCTGTACAAGGGAAAAGAAAGATGATTTGTAGTGCAGATACAATGAACTTTTTTTTTCTTTTATATAGATTGGTTCTATATAATATTTATATAAAAGAAAAATATAATTATTTTTTATAAGGTTTATATATGTTTTTAGTATATGTGAATTTGTAAATAATTTTGTTTGGATTTCATTCTCAAAAAATTTATGTTTGGTACTTAACGTCAAATAGACATTACAAAAAATATTAATTGACAAAGAAAAATATGGACCAAACACTTAAATATGTGTTTGATCTATGTAAATATAATTGTTTTAAGTTTTAGTCCCTAAAAAATATCTGTTTAAATTTCAATATTACAATATCCAAAAAAATTATTTATAATCATAAACGTCAAATAGACATTAAAAAATGTGAGCCGACAAATAAAATAAAATATAAAATATAAATTTAAATAATTATAAACATTTTTTTAAAACGAATAAAAAAAAATCTGGTTGTTCTCGACTTTATAATGGCATTGTTGTAGACTATTTAGATTATCGTTTCTTTCATTCTAACTGAAGGAGGATTTTCTAGTATCAACTATCCTCACACTTGGGAAATTGTTATAATCGCAAGAAAGTGTATAGAAAGAGAGTTTGTGAATATGTGATTTTGTATTAAATTTTATAAAATTACAATGAGTTAATGTAACTTCGTAAAAGTCATAATATATTAATGTTTTTTTTTAATATAGTATTTAAAAAATTGTAATGAATCATTTTGATTATTACAAAAATTATTAAGTATAACTTTTATAAAATTATAGCGGTTCATAATGATTTTATTATGAAATCAAAGATATATTAAATATATGTATTTTTCCCCTTATTTTATTAGGTAATTGAGCTATTTTACCATTATTAATGAGAGAAATCGAGGGACAAAAATCTCCTTGATAGTGACACATTCTATGTTTTTTTGTTTTTCGAGTGATAGTCACACATTCTCCTAGACCAAGTCTCAAACACTACTAATATTATTAGTACCTAGTAATTTCCTAATAATAGAGGTGAATAAAAAGGGACAATATTTTATCATTTAAGTTTTAATATAAATGTAAATATTATAAAATTGTGCGTTATATTTTGAATTCGAATTTAAAATATTATAATTATATAAATTAATTATAATGATATTTATTATTTTTTTTAAATAAAATAAAAAAATGACAAAAATATTTTTTTACTAAAAATGAGCAAGAATATTAATATGAATGACACAATAAAATCCAAACAAGATGAAACATCAAACAATTGTGTTTCCTGAGACCAGGGCATGCTACACCAGGTCATTTTCATATTTCAAAATATTTTTATGAACTTTAAGTCATTTAACTAAATTTCTTTGTTTAAAGTTTTCCCAATGTTGGAATTGAGTTTTCAACGCGGTTCCTTAAGAACGGTTCTTTGTGTTGTGTCTTGTAATAACTCTTGTCATAAATGAATAAAGTGTAAACATAATAATAAGTCGATCGCACATGCCACATGTGACTCCGACCTTGACTTGGTTGCATCTCTGTCTTTGAATAATCAATTTCCCTTTTATTTTTTAAAATGAGAAGAAAATCATAAAACAAGTAAATTAATAGTATTTAGGTTTTTTCCATAGTATTATAGATGTGGAAAAATCCTCCCTAAAATCATCTCCTTGTTTTTTCCACTAAAAATTGTCTTACACGCGTAAAATAGTTTGTTGGACTTATCGAAATGAAAAGGGCTTCAAATATTTTGGACCCAAAATGAAAACCGTAGGGGACTATAATTCTTCTTCGGGTCAAAATCAATTGGCCCAGTCGACGAGTTTAATTTACGACTTTATTTTTTATGTTGTTTAAACATTAAATAACTTAAGTTTTGCAAAATTTTGACCCCAAAAAAGGCTTATATCATTTACACAAAAATGATGCAAGAAAAAGGGCTCATATTTCATACATCCCCGTCAAAGTTATCAGATTTATTTAGAGTATAGAAGATTATTAATGTTTGAAATTGTCATTTTGAGATTTGTGACTTTGTTATTATTGTATGTTGAATGTCATTCTAATATAAAAGATGATATAAAATGTTGGAATAGTCTTTATCAACAAAATTTTAGAATTTGATTTACTATCTTCAATCTCTCTCTCATGTTGAAATAATAACATAACAGTTTTTTTCTTTTCAATTATTTTGTTTGTTTTGCATAATAAATTTAAACAAACATATATTAATAATGAATTTGATAAATACTTTATAATCCAAAACATGAGAAAGAAAAGTGAGATTACAAAAGCAATAAAAAAAATATATGATAGTGTGTTAGAAATAAATAAAAAAACGTAAATTATAAATAATAATTTTTCATTATAAATCAATAATTATGACGGAGAAGAGAGCAAAAAATTATAAAAAAATGTTTGCAAAATTAAGCATCAAATTATGAATTAAAGTTCCCATAAGCATTAAATCAAATAAGTGGTGGACGTAAAAGTAAAAAGAAAAAGTTTACATTCAAATATAAATGTGACTTTAAATAAACAATTCTTATTGGTTCTTGAATGAAAATAAGAAGACATTTATGTGATTTTTTTTTGTCTAGACAAAATCTCTCAAATTTGAAGAAAAGTTTTCTTATAAATAACACCATTATATAAAATTTAACCTTAGAGGAAAGTTATCTTATTGTTATAATTAGTAAATAAGTACTATTTTAATTAGTTAAACATGACAATTACTTTGGTATCCCTAATTAATGAAGCCAATGATAAAATTAATTAGGACAATAATATAATTTTAATATTTTATTTTCTTAAATTAATAATAAATACAAATTAATAAATATATATTTATAAAATATAATTCAACTAATAAATATCAAAATTATTATATTAAATATCATATATTAAATTCAAATTCAGAATTTCACCTTATCTGTGCTATTTTTAACATTTCATCTAAAATAAAAAATAAAAAAAAGCAGTGAAACGATGTTAAAGAAGTTAAATAAAATAACACCCAATGAGGGACATTGCATTAGGATTGGGAAGAGTTAATATCGAACTTACACAAAAAAAACGATACTATCGTTTTATTGCAATAACCTCAAAACTCAAACGTTGTTCGGATTACATCAATGGCAGAAATGGAACCCAAACCAAAAGATTCGCTTTCAGGTATCATAATCTTTTCCTTTGTTCTGTTTACAATTATTTCTTTTACTTAATCTTTCATCTGTTGGCATTTCTAATTTTGTTACCTTAATTAGTTTCAATTGAATAATTACAAGTTATTGTTGAAATTTATCATAATAACGCGATAATACCCTTTGATAATTATAATTAGAAGTTGTATTGTCTAAGCTACGATGATGAAGAAAGAAATAAACATTTGATTGACAAAATCTTGAGGGAAGATGGAACTGTGAAAAAAGGGAAATTTCTGATATATTTGTATACACCAAAATTCCATTTATGGCTTTTGTTTTTGAATTCTAATGAGTTTTTCTGCTTCCCCATTGCTGAAAGTTCTTTTCTTTTTGGTTGTAGCCTTGTGGGGTAGGTATGGAGGATATTTTATTTTAATTTTTTTGAAAGGGATATGTAAGTTTTTTGTTTTCTGTCAAATGGAGATTAGAACTTGTTAGATATAGTTAGATATATGTTAAAATTGGTTTAAAGTAATTAGAAGTTAGTTATGATTAGATGCAAGTTGCTTATGTTAACTAACTTAGAAATATTATATAAAAGTGTATTATACCCTAATTCTAATTGTATCATATTTTTTATACTATCAACTTCAAGTTCAATATTTCTCTCTTTCTTGCGTTCAATCATGTTTTTCAACAGGAAGTGAGAACCTATGAGTTCATGCACACTATCCAAATCTCTCATTATTAGACCAATCATAGTAACATATATGGAGGTTATTTGATTTCTTATAGTGTGTTTGAAAAACGGCTTTGCATTAGACATGTGGTGAGTTGAAGCTCGATGAGATAGCTTCCAAACATATGTGCTATAAGGTAGCTTCCAAATAGCCGCTGTGATGGGTATATACCATGCGCTTGTGGATCCGCGAGGTGGACTCCATAGGGGATAGATCTTGGTCCAATTTGAAATAATACATTATTCATAGGTGAATGTTTATAAGGATAGTTTTAAGTGAGAGGTCCTTGGTTCCAATCTTATACAAATTCTGGGAAGAACAAGTGAATCAGTACAAAACTCGGACAAGATTATCTCCGAAAGAGAGAACATGTGTGGATAGTCATTAATAAAACATGATAAATAATTATTGGTTTTTGCTTTTAGGTATATATGGGAACTAATTATTGTAGTACATTCTAAACATATATGATATGGCAATTGATTTTTATAAATGATTTGGTTTAAACTCCAAACCTCTTTTATGTATTCTGCTTCATTTTTAAAGAACATGATGTCAAATCTCCAAACATTCTTGAGCGAGCTAAGGAGGAGATTGAGGCGGTTTTTAATCACGACAAAGTGCCTCACCATCACAAAGAAACTCATGGTAGAAATGATGACATTGATGAGGGAACTTCTGTTGAAGAAGTCAAAGCTCCCAGTGTGTTTGAAAGGGTGAAAGAGGAAATTGAAGCTGTGGTTGAGGCCATTCATCCAAAGAAAGAATCTAATGACTCTCCAAAGTGATACCTATTAATAACTAGCTAGCGTGTACCTTTTATTATTTTGTAACAAAGAGTGTCAAGCTCGTATCTTAATACTTTTAACCATCAAAACTGCAATGTTTGCTTTGTTTATGTTTCCTTTAGATATGAAAAGTAAATTATTATTCTTTTTTTAATTTTCATTTGGATGCTGAATACTTCTGTTTTCAGGAAAGAAAAAAAAATTGCCCTTTGGACTGTTTCATTATCGATGTTAAAGTTCTGTGTAGACTCTCATCTGTTTACTCATCTAGTTTATCAGCAAGATTCAAAATTCACTATGTATGTTTTCTCTGCTTTATTGGTGGTTAATTTGTAAGAACAACACATTTATCTCCACATGGCTCCTGCAAATGAAATAAGATTTGGGGTAACTGATCTATGGATGTTTAACAACATTGAACTCTAATTGCTAAATATATTATGGAAGCGACCGGTCTCCTACAATGCGGCATATCACAATTAGAATCTCTGCTGAGAGAAGTGCCCACATTTAATGTTTGATAGCTCTTCGTTAGGATTACTTCTTGTGGGAAGCAAGTGGATTAGTCCAAATGTAGTATGCTAACATTGTATTTTCCTCTTGCAAACCTATAATTTTGCTTTCAAATTTATATCTTAATGAAAAATTTATAATGATAAAGGTGATCTTGCTGAAAACCCAAAAGTATCTCAATGTACAGAGAAAGGTTATGTTTGACTTGCATGTGGTAAAGGTTTATCTTTGACTTGCATGTGGTATTGCATTCATGTCGGCAGTCGTTGATGGAGCAGTGGCATTTTGTTGTCTTAAGTTGGGGATATAAATATAGTAGCTCTAGTTCATGTTACTCTTTGACTTGAATGTATGGTTTTGCGGTAGGATTAAGAAAAAAATGGTGGTTCATATTGTGATTTTGTTAATCTTACCGTAAAACTAAACATACTAAGTTTTGAATATTTTTGAAAGGAAACCATCGTAATTATGTCTTTGGCAGAGCAATGGTTCAATAAAGTATCTCTATAAATTTTGATAATTTGGATCTGACTATGAGATTAATACACGTCAAGAAGCTTAGATCACAACTTAAATATCTTTGTATCTATTTTAGAGTATCTTATGTAGAAATCAAGCATCCGTTATTCTCACAAGTTCAACACTAATTAATACAAATGAATATACCATATATGCGACGGAGTGTTATTCTATAATTTGGTAATTAAATATAAAGTGTTAATTTATAAGCAACTTTTTCACTTTCAAACAACTATATAGAGCACAAAAGCAAGGAACTATTTTTAGTTGATACAAAAACATCACCAAGAAACTAGAAAAACTGCACCTAAGTAGAGTTTATTTGTCTTAAAGACATAAACCTACATGAAATTCCAAGTTTGTAATTTTCTTTCCTAGTTAACGTCACCACAATAACCAAACATTCATGCACAAGATCCAACTCACAACATTTACCTTTTTTCTCCCTCAATGTCTTATCTGAACTCCTTTTCAGCAGCCCTAAACTCTAAAACCACACTAGGGGTCTTTTTCTATCACTATTTTGGCAACAAAAATAAAATAACTTATTATAGATCATTAGTAGGTAGATATAACATCAGGTTTATTGATTCCTTGACTACATATCACATCAACATACGAAAGAACCTTTTACTCAAATCATAAAGCTGCCCTATAAGTAAATAATTCTCAGACAATGATGTACCCCCACCTTAAGAAAACATGTATTTATAGGTGTATTTGTTGTTTACTTGTACCTTTTCCTCTGGTTTCCCTTTAACATGACTGATTGATGACTTATTTTGTGTCATTTTGACCAAGCTTTATATTACATCACCAAGTTTATCTATTGTCTATCTTTGTGAAATGTTTGTTATCACACAAAATGACCATTACAGTACAAAGTTTCCTACTTTATTATGCCTAATAAACAATTATTTTGGTATTTAAAATATTGAAGTGTCATTGTTATAATACTTTTTTCTGGACAAAATTATTATTATAATATTTGAATATATCAAAATTTTAAAAAACTCTTCCATGTGTATTTGTTTGTTACTTTATTTTTGAATATGTATTATTTTTTTTTTATTTTAGTCTAAAAAAATACGTTATTCAAAAATAGTTTTATATTTTTAATTCATTTTTAGACTATTTTAATATAGGTTGATACATTAAAGAATTAATTAAAATGATATTTTTTTTATAATCATATTATAAATACAAAGTATTCACTTTTGTTCGAGATTGATTAATTTTCGTCGAATAACTTGTTTAATATACATAGTTAAAGTTGTCAAATGGGTCAACCTCAGTATAGTTCACTCTAGACTAAAAGACTGAACACATGAATATGTCAGTTAGATCCAATCTACTTTGTAATGGAGTTGTGTTTTATCAAGACTGGTCCACCCATTGGACTATGCGGATCAACAATCCAACTTATTTTTCTCGATATTTTTTATTTTAATAATAAAAATTAAAACACAAAAATATTCTCAATCATTTATCATAGTAAAGACAATAAAATAAAATTATAATCCATAGAGTATAGTCGTGTTCAATTTTTAAAGCAAGAGAATGGAGTCAAAATCAATGTTGGTCTTAGATGACAATTACAAACAAAGCTGAATGGACGATGATTTTGGACTAGCAATTCTAGTCTAGACTAAAGACGAAAGTACCACAATAATGCTATGTTGTTTTTGCTTTTTAGTGGAATACATTTTCTTGATGTCTTAGTAAATTAATTTTTCTTATATTTCTTAAATGTGGTTGGCCTATTACTTTTGTTTTTCAAAATCAGCTCAAAAATACAATTTTTTTAAAATCAATAAAAAGAAGCTATTATTTTTTTTTACAAAGTATTATGTTTTTTAGTTGTAGTGAGTTAGCCCTTAGCCTATTTAACTGGCCTAACCAATTCCATTTTTGATGTGGGCTAAATGGCCAAGCAAAAAAACTCATTCATTTTTTGTATTTATTCTAAAATATGGTCATTATTAATATGTGACCCGATCTATTTTGACACTTCTACGTAAAATGAGCTCTCCTCTCACAATTAAATTTTCTCAATACACAAAAATCAGAGATCAAACATTTACCACTTTTGTCCGAGCAGCCAAGCCCTTACCACTCAACCCAATTGAATTCTTCAATTTATTTATTGAGAAATGGATATCTGCTTTATATACTTTTTTTTTGAAGTGCTTTATATATATATATATATATATCCAAAAACATATTAACCGAATCTCTTCATAATTTGTTTTTGAGAAATGAAGATAATCTCTTCTCCTATTACTCATTATTTTAATTACAATTTCACTCCTCTAGTGAACTTCACCCATTCTGTATAAAAAGCTCACATAGTGCATGCCTGTTATTTTAGCTTTCATCATTTGTGGCTTTTGAACCATAACATAATAATAAATAATGTAACCAGAATATGGTCCACATTAAATGTAGTAAAAATATCAAGCAGGAGAGAATGTACACCAAAATTTAATGCCAACTAGTAAAGGAATAGTCCATATTGGAAGTCAGTGAAGAGATAACAACCAACCTTTAGAAAGTTGAGAATAGTACCTTATTTATTTATTAACAAACTCAAATTAATTTCTTTTTCTTTCCTGCAGAACTGTATGTCTCAGAGGCTGATGCTTTTTTCCACTTCATTTAACTGGCTCTCTGCCCTTTGATTTCTTTCTTCCCTATATAGTAATGTAGCATCAGAAATAGGGAAAGGTAGTTTAAGTGTCTAGTGTATGCATCAAAGATTATTATTAGTATATCACTCTTTTATAAGATTTTTTTCAATTTTTTTATATGATGAAATAATTAAAAAATTTAGACATAATTGAGTGTTCATGAATTCAAACTCGAAAGATAACATTTAATTTAACAATATCGAATCAAATTCTCTTTCATAAAAAATAGACTTATAAAGAGTATAAATTATCAATAGATTTAGTAATACTATAAATTTCTTAAATTCTCGTGATGTAATTAACAAATCTTATTATATATGATAACAGTGGTAAATATTTTTTTATAAAAAAAAATGAGATAATAATAATAATAATAATTAATCATAGAGGTGTTGCAGGTGGTTCTGACAAAATCAGACCCAAAAGGGGTGCTGTTATTCTGAAATAATGGACCACCATATATAGTACTACTAATTTAGATTGATTTGAAAGAGAAAGCTTTTTTTGGCTTGTATTGAAAGGTAAGTTATCCAAGGTTAGAGTCATAAAGATTAAAGACAGTGGAAGAAAAAAAAGGACTAGACCTTACTAGTTCCTATACTATAGTGAGTTGTCAAATGTAAAAATTTTTGCTGAGGTTTTTAACTGTTTGACAATGAAACAAAAAAATCATTTGCTTGTGAACCAAAAATCTGTCGGCCAATTCAAAGGTTTTAAACAGTTGCCTTGGAATGTTTGGGGGTCCTGCCCTGTTTTTTGGGATTTGCAACTTCAAAACTCATTTGGTACCCTTTATATTACTCTCTCTTCATATATTCATTCTACCAATTGTGCTTAATTAACCATTTATTATTGTACTTGTTATTTGAATTCCAAAACCTCTCTTACAAACAAATATATATTATCATCACATTCTTCATTTGAAGAAAGAAAATGAAGGGGAGATTCTTCTTTTTTCTGCTAACTCTGCAAATAGTGAGTTTTGTTTCTGTAGCAAAGAGGCCTTTTCTTTCAACTGATCATGGCATTCCACATCAAGGTTAGTTACACACACACACACACACAAAAAAAAACATTTATAAGGCTTCAACTTAGTGCATGTTTAGAATTATCACAAATTTAATGAAATGACAATATTACTGTGATTTTTTTAAGACATTAGATTATAATTTTTGTACTGTGATTTTGTTATATTCACTGTAAATTCAAACGTGCATATGTTAACTCTTTTAACTCCTTTTTTTTTTTTTTTT
>JBBPBS010001102.1:3592564-3603014 GCA_037974835.1 Cicer judaicum
TTTTTTTGCAGCTCAAGAAAAGTCTCCAAAGCCTTCACCACCTTATTTCATTGAATCAAATAAGGTATGTACTAATATAATTATATAATGTTCATGAGCTTATTATTATTATTTTCTTTGGTGTACCACTAGTGGTGACAAAGTATATATTAATTAATATTTTGACTTGGTGTTTATAATTTTGGTTTTAGTTGAAGGGTATAATGGGAATAGAAGGTATGTCAGAGAGAAGGGAAGAAGCAAATGATAGAGGAGTGAGTAAAATAGGATCAAGTCCACCAAGCTGTGAGCACAAATGCTATGGTTGTTTTCCATGTGAAGCTATCCAAGTGCCAAGCACAAGCAGCCATTTGGGTATCATGTATGCAAATTATGAGCCTGAGAGTTGGAAATGCAAGTGTGGTCCTTCTTTCTATAGTCCATGAATTCATATTCTCCATTTTAGTTCATTATCCACTAAATATTAATGTAATTGTTTTTTTTTTATCTCATTCACTTCCTATGTAGTTTGTAAAAACCTCATATTCAAAAGAATTTTGGTTATCCAACAAAAAAAAAAGAATTTTGGCTAATCGTGATTATTATTATAAATTTTTAATCATTGTTAAGCATATAACTATCTCTAAATAATGTGTTCAAAATAACCATTTATTTTTTACTACCTCCGATCTCATGTATAAAAGAAAATTGAATCATAAATGTCATTTTATAGTAAAAAATACATTAATTGTTAATAAAGATAATTTTATAAAATGACTAAATTTTTATTATAATTTATTTCCATTGGATTTTACTTATCTAACTCAAATATTGGAAGAAAAACATGTGTATTTAATAATTATCATTTTTAAATAGAGAAAATAGTTTGGTTATTTGAGAATTTAAGCTAGTTAAGGATTTCCATAATTAGAAAATATTTGAGCCGAGATAAACTAAAACAAATGTAAAGCAAAAGCATAGTAACATACTACCCATGGCACAGTCTACGGTGAGCCATATTTGAATTGAATCATTTTGGGCAACATTAGACATAAGTTAATATTCACTTTCAAACATTCGTTAAAAACTGTTCTGTTTTTGTTATCTCACACATCACACACAGCATTTGGGTAGAGGCAAAGTCTATGAAAACTTAGTGCCTTGATTCGAGTCTTCTAAGGATATAAAAGATGGTCCAAATAATAATAATGATGATGTTATGCTATTATCTATAAGTTCATAGCCAACAGTTTAAAAAGCATTGCCAACCTGCTTGCATCAGAACACAAACTGGTAGTACTTATTAAGCCTGTAGTGAGGCGTGATGCTGCATCAACGAGTAATTAAAGCGTGGTACCTACAAAATATATTATTATATAAATTTTGTTAGGCGGTAGGAGTAGTATGTAAGAGATTTCAATTCCAAATCCACGTGTATTTTTATTTTATTAAAAGCATTAATAATTCGTTTGTTAAATAAATTAATAGATAACAACACAAATTTAGGTTTTTAAAATAAAAAATAATCTACGCCCAATTTATTAGCATAAAATAGTAAGAGTCATGTGAGAGTTTAGTGGTTAGTAGAGATGATAGCATAATTTGTATTTGCAGGTATCTATCGAATTCGTCTTAATTTAGACAGGAAAAATTTATTTTAATTAAGTGTAGGTACGGATTTCGCTAAAAGTAAAATTCAAAGACGGAGTTTAGAGTATTTATATCTACTCCGCACTCGAACATGTATAATATTATTGTAACTTTTAAATTTTATATACATGTACATAATGAATATATTTAATGTTGTTTTAAATATTAAAAATTATAATCTCATATCTATATAAAATATTTTTTAATTTTATTATTGTTTAATAATAATAATTTTATTATAGTTATTATAATAAATATGAATTTTAATGTTATAATTTTATATATATAAATAAGTGTGTGTATGGGTGAAGAATTTAAACTTTATTGTTGGAGGGAATGAATATCTAAATTTTGCATCTGCTAAAAAACGAGGAGGAAGCACGTTTTCCTCGATTAATTGATGCGGGGGGAAGACAAAATCCACCCTCACCCCGCCTCGTCCCGTTGCCGTGTCTAGTGGTTAGGGGGAGTTGGAGTGACAAGATCATTGATTCAACTCTTCTTTATAATTAGGGGTATCTTAAGTATTTTGAGGTTAATCTTAAAAAGTAGGTCTTTAATAAAAAAAAAATACAATTTTATTAATTAAAAAAAAAATAAAACAAATTTAAGTTCATATATAATTTCAAAATTTTAATTTTAGTCCATATAAAAATATTCTCAACTTTTTAATCCCTAAATTTTATTTAATTAATTTTTAGTTTATATTTTGAAACTTTTTTTTTTTTATAAAAAATTCGATATTTTTAGTTCCTAAAAAAAGTTTTTATAAAACTAAAATAGAGATTTCATATAGAAGGGTTAAAAATATATTTAATTGAAAAAAAATTCACTCTCTCATTTTGTTATATTGTAAAAAAAATTTGGACCTCATCAATTGAAGGTCATGTGCTATTAGGTAAGATGCACAATCCAATTATTGAGTCTGTCTATATCAAAATTAATAATTAATTACCAACATTAGTTACTTAAAAAAATATTTAATGAAAAAATATTTATAAATGTGATAAAATTAAAGTGTCTAAAATAATTATATATTCAGATTAATAACGTTGATAACGTCAAAATCGTTGATTAAATCTATAATATATTAACACTAATTTGTTAATATAAATCAAACGAACACCGCAATAGAGACGGAAAATTAAACAATTCCGCTCAAAGACAACAAATAAAACAATATCACACTCAAATAACAAAATCATCGACAACACATAAAAAATAACTAAATTTACATGAAAAATGCGTATTTTGATAAAACGTGATAAAATATAATTTAAAGGGATGATATCATATCAAAATAGTATTTTTAAATCATCATTATAGATGAAGAAAAAAAAAAGAAATATAAGGGATTGCTAGATTTTTTCCTCGAACAAAGTTACTAAAATTTATTAATTTTAATTCTCATTAAAAATTAGTATACATTTTTTATATTTAAAATTAAAAATTATAAATCTTGAAAAAGGAGGGAACTTTGCACAATTCTTGTTCAAATACATATAAATCCAATAAACCGAATGATTATCTCTACTTTACAACTTATATCGGTTATCAAACTAAACTAAATTTATATTGAAACTTACATCCAAATATACATAATTTTATTGTGAATTTAAATTAAATACGATTTATGTGATATAAATTCATTTATCACTATTATTATTTCAACGGTTTAGTATCCTTGTTAAATTATTTATTTATGGAAAAAAAAAGAGAAAAAATGTTGAAAAAATCAATGGGAGGAAAAAAGGTTGAGCTCCCACAAGTAAGCTTCAATTAATGGGATACAACTTCCTCAAAGGGATGAGAGAAAATCATAGTAAAATGCTTATAAAGTTGCATGAGTACACATCATTGTCATAGAATTCGCCATCGTTATACTGCAATAAACAAACCGTGTAATACTACAAGTATTTGTTGTCTAATGTATGAAAATCTCAACCAAAATCTTTTCGTGTAGAATCTTAGTTTCCTTTTACCTAAAGTTTGTTGTCTAACGTATGAAATTAGTCAATAACATAATAGATATGTGTGTATTTGTATAATGTAATGTGTTATAAAAGATAATGTTGTGTTGATAATAAATATTCCAAAAAAAAACCTATAAAACTATTAGGGACTTTGACGCAATTAAAAGTTCGTTTGTCACAACAGTCTTAAAAATTTTCATTTGCTTGTACAATTTTTTTTTAAAAAAAAACCATAATTTAAAAAAGTTAAAAATTATTTTAAATACGAAACTATTTACAATAACGTATTATAGAATTTTTTTTATAATTAATTTTTTTAAAAATAATTTAGAGTGGACAACACAGAACATTTATGGTTTTAAAAAAAATCTCCAACAAGCAATTTATAAATTATTGAATATTAAAATCAAATTTTTTATAACATAAAAATCAGAATAAAAAAGAAAAAAAAAAAAAAGAAGAAGATTTTGGTTTTACTATTTGCTATCATACCCAAAAAAAATTAGGCCCTCATATATTAAAGTGGCGCTAATGAGTCGTTCATATTACAGATCTCCGAAGTTTGAAACAGATTCACAGTGCATCCTTCTTCAGACATGGCATCCAATGTAAGTCTCTCTCTTTTATCATTGTATGCCTATCTATCACTACATATTCATATCCAACCATAAAGTAGCACTATGGGAAAACTATTTAATGGATTATATTTTTTGATGGATCAACAGATATATGAATCCTATTTCAGCTTCTTCTATTAAATTTATGATTTGGGTTTCAAATAAGTTCCGTTCACTGATTTGGACTTTGGAGTGATTTACCTGCCAATATTTAAATTTAAGATGTTTTGGTTTTTTTTTCCCCTCATTTCAGATCTGTTTAAAGCATTTCTCGTCCCAGTGTTTATTTTGTTAATCTTTGGCTAATAAACTTATCTAACATCAATATTTAAATTTGTTACTGGGTTTTCATCAATTTTGATTGCAAGGTATACTTTAGGGATAATTGATGATAAGAGAAAGGATTCTTCTTTCTTTTGTCTTTGATGTAAGCAAAAATCCAATGATTGGGGATAACTTAACAAAATTTGCTATGGTTCCTATGTTGAAGATCTGTGTTTAATTTGGAGTGTCGAATGCTTTTGCAAAAAAAAAAAAATTTAGTGAAGAAAAATGTTGATAATTGAAAATTGCTCTTTTTGTGAATGGCATGTGAAATTCAACAAGTTATTCTGCACTGGTTCTGCTTGAATTTTGTTTTGATGTTTATCAGTTTAGCCAATTTGAAAGAGGGGGTTTCCAATATATGTGCAACGTATTTGTGAAAAGTACAGTGCTTATTTTTTTGACATGTTTTGGTATTTTTACATCTGTAGGGGTTGTGTCCTTCGATAAAAAACATTCTTCTTTTAGACTCTGAAGGGAAGCGTGTTGCAGTCAAGTATTATTCAGATGACTGGCCAACAAACAGTTCAAAGGTAGCTTTTGAGAAGTTTGTGTTCAGTAAAACTGTTAAGACTAATGCGCGGACAGAAGGTAAGCAGCAAAGTTTGAGAAACACTCGTCATGATATGAAGTCAATTAGTTTTGTATTGTGTGCTAGTGTAGTGCTTAGGGATAGTGGCTCTATCAATTGAACATGATTCTCAATGTAGCATATATAACTGTTTATAGGTTATTCTATTATGCATTCTTGCCAAGAATTCTATTTACTTTCACTTCTGAGTTAATTCTTAACCTCATAGTCATAAGACAATAAGTCATGGTGTTAGTGTTAACTTGAGCTAAATAATAAAATGAAGAGTTTTTGTGACTGTCTTATATCGTAGGCAAAAGTAGATTGTTCGTCAATCTAAGTCCCATCAGTTGGTCATGGCGTCTTGCATCAATATGCAAAAGGTTCAGCTATCTTTTGAAACATTCTCATGAGCCAGCATCCCTATCTGCTGCATAACAAGTTAAGATATGGACTCGGCCATTCTTTACCAGAGCTGTGCATTATTTTCTGACGCTGCCTTCCATTCTGATGTGCTTCATCGAACATCCTTTCTAGTGTATTGGCTGAAAATAAAATGCTTACAAAAAACCTTTGAATGATGAAAAAATTTCTTTCAAGGCACCACTCTACCATACTATTCATGTAGTATTTCGTTTTGTGGCCTTTAATTTATATTACTTGATAAATGGTAAGCCTGTTATTTGCTAGTAGTGGTAACTGTATCTGTTCTACTTATTTCCAACATATGAAGGGAACACAAACACAGGCATGTTTGCTCTTTCTTTTGTTTCCCTATCAGACAACCGAAATGCCGTAATCATGTTTCTTTTAAAACTGATATGTTGTTAATAAATTATTTGCAGCTGAGATAACACTACTTGAGAACAATATCATTGTTTACAAATTTGTGCAAGACCTTCATTTCTTTGTCACTGGTGGTGATGATGAAAATGAGCTCATTTTGGCATCGGTTCTTCAAGGATTCTTTGATGCAGTCACCCTTTTGCTGAGGTATTTATGGTTGCATTTTGTTATCCGAAATTAAATCTGGATGTGTATTTACTCATATCTGTGCTCCTTTTACAGGAACAATGTTGACAAAAGTGAGGCTCTTGAGAACTTGGATCTCATTCTTCTATGCCTTGATGAGATTGTTGATGGAGGGTATGTGTATATATTTATTAGCCATAAATTGTCTTTCCCATGAAAGTTTATTTATTTTTTTATCATCTCTTTTTTGCCTGAAGGATTATACTTGAAACAAATGGACCTCTTATAGCCGAAAAAGTGACCTCCCATAACATGGATGCTGATGCCCCCTTGTCAGAGCAGGTAATGAAACTCTCGTTCAGCTTAGTTTCTATCTGTGTAGCACTAATATTTCAGATTGAAGCCATGTCCGGTGTCTGACACTAACATATGTAGTTCATTCAATATCTTCTAAATTATTATCGGTGTCAGTGTGTCAGTGTTGTGTTTGATGTCCGTGTTTGTGTCAGTGCTTCATAGGTTCCTATCAATCATGTATGCTTTCTATTGGTTTTTGCAACACAAATGCACAATGGCATACTTCATCTTCCATCTAACAGTGACTTTCTTATATTGCAGACACTAACTCAGGCATGGGCTACAGCCAGAGACACTTTTACAAGAACTCTTTTGACATGATTCTCTTATGATGATGTACTTAAATGTGTTGCTTATATTAATTTTAGTAGTTAAGTTTTTATGTTAATGAGAGTTGTTTTATTTCATCCCCCCATTTTTAATTTGTATTTTTTCACAAAATGGAAAAACAATATACTAAATCCAGACTTTTACTAAGATCTGGAATTGCTTTCCTGAATTCAAGTTACTTTGTTATGACCACCATACCGTTTTTTTTCTTGCAAGGATCTTCATCCTCCTCCTGTATGCATAATATAATTTTTTCAATGTAATGTATGGAAGAAGTTATTAATCTAAAGTAAACAATCATGGGATAAAAAGAAACCTAGATATTCTTGCATCAACAATTATTTACCTTAGGCATTTACCCATTTGTGTGAGACTCATTATGATTTTACATGAAACCTATGTCTGGGCACAAAGTATCTTCAAGGAAAATCCCTCGTTGCATTTTGACAGAAACACATGGTTCGTTAGAGTTAGCTACTGAGCAGTTTGTGAAGTTTTTCACTCACTCATCTTAATAAGTTTCATCTCATTAGAACTCTGCAATATTATTGTTGATCATGTCTATAATCAAGGCAAAAAAACAGAAAGTTCTGATTTGTAGCTGGAAGTATTATAATCGCCGATCATATCGATCACAGTTTCAAAGCTTGGGAACCCTGCAGCAATTTAGTGCATTCATGGATTCTAAGCTGTGTGGTGCCTTCCATACTCAAACTCTCAATTGATTGGGTGAGATATGTTTTTCTACTTTTATCTAATATTTGTTTATTTTTTTGAGATTATTTTAATCTTTTATCTTTTTAAAATAGATGTTAATTCTTTTTTCATGACAAATTTTTAACCACCAGAGACGGCCGAAGACAGTCTTGAATAGTGGTGTATAGTCGTTAATGGGGCTCCACTCTCATAGAGGTACCTGCAAGGACTTCAACTCCCAAACTATTATGAGTTGAGGGGAGTTAGGAGAAGCTAGAAGTAATAAATAATACGTACTTTGTTTTTGAATGCATGATCTTATATATAGAGATTCCTCAAAGGTGATGATGTGGCAACAATTAATCTATTGCGAATAATTTGGTGCAAAAAGTGAGTGATCATCTGATTGCCAATTAGCGATTGTAATTGTTTGGGGTGAATTTGACACTCAAATGTGTGAGTCAGTATTCGACACCCAAATGTGCAAGTAGGTATTCGACATCCAAATATGCAAGTAGGTATTCGACACCCAAATATGCGAGAGTAGGTGCTTATTGAGTTGGACTCACGTGACAAATCTTAGTCCGGTTCTAAACACAACCAAAATCCAAAAATTTAGAAGTGTCTCAATGAACTTAGCTCGGTTCTTCCTTTCTAATTTCCATTTTGGATTTGTTTTTTTGTTCTTTAGCAGCTTTGTTATACTTCCATCACTAAAAAAAATAAAAATTAATTAGTCACAATTAAAATTGTAGCTAAATTGTCAATTGACGTGACAAATAAAGTTAACCACGCTAACTCTGTATGTGATATAATTGGGTGTTGCAATTTATTAGTCACAGTTAAAATCGAGATTAGAGAAAAGGTGAAAGGAAATGATAAATAAACAAAAGATAATGAATGGGCAAAGGTTAAACGAAATGAAGAAAAAAAAACACAAGGGAATGAAAAAAAATAGAGGAAAAGGGAGAAAAAAAATAGCGCAATTAGTAAAAGTGTGAAGAGAAAAACTAAATTCTTAGTCACGGTCTACCTATAACAAAATTTAATTTTTACCCATAGTTAATGTGACTATGACTATTTCACCGTAGTTAACTTTTGATTTTTTTTAGTGCGTTAAGCAAAATATAACTAAAGTCTCTTTCATAAGAGTTATTATAACATTCATTCTCATTGGTGATACAAAACAATAATTGTTCTCATGAGATCTAAAAAAAAATAGTAAATCAATCAATGTTTTATTAAAAAAAAAATAGAATTACGGTATTTGTATATTTTTAATTTTTTTATACTTATTCAACATATCTTTTTTTTTATAATTTTTTTTTTATTATATCATCGACCTATTACATCTATCTTATCATCTTTTCTATTCTTTTTGTTTCGTATGTATACACAAATCACTTTCTTAAAAAATAATACACAGTTTCAACTGAATACAGTAAGTACTAAACAAAAATTGATATAAGAAAATGGTTGTATAAAGTAACATGGAAAGGCTGTCAAAAACAGCTAAAAATCTTCGCAATTTATCAAAATAAATAAAGTGTCAATTACTATTATATTTGGATATTTATATTTTAAATAATAGAAATGTCTATTTCTTTTAAAATAATAGAGACGATCAAAAACAAACGTCCCATGTTGATCAATTATCAGATAAAATAATCTGTTTTATAATTTTTGTTTGACTTCAATATTATAATAATAATAATAATAATAATAATAATAATAATAAATTTTAATCAAAGACAAAGAAAGTCTCTTCGATAGCCTTCAAATTGACAGCTAATCACATATTATTTTTCTGTGCATTATATTATAATAATCTAAACAAAATTGTGGTGGATATATTAATCTAGGCCATGAAGATGTATATATATATATATAGTAATGCAACATGTTAATGTTCTGTTTCCAAGCCATTAAAGGAAGAAAATAAAGGGTGATAGCTAATTATAATATTCATTACGATGACTATGCAAACTCAAAGTGGTGTTTAGTTGAACTAGCTCATATAATGGAGTGTAGAAGATTATTTATACATGTAGTTATACCTGTGTTCTATGAAATAGAGCCATCAAATGTTATTTTTATACACCTAATTTTTCTTAACAATTTGGTTGCTAATAGTTACGTTGATGGAAGATATTGAACCTTCCATCACTTTTTTACTTCATTTTCTAATCCCCTCACCTTAACAATCAATGTTATTCCCCCTTATCATATTTTGTTCATCAAGGGTACAAATATTTATATAAACAATAACTAAATATTTTTTACTATCATATTATAGTTCCTCAATTATTACTCTCTCTTATTCTGAAAGTAATTAGATGATTAATTTGTTGAGAAAAAATTTAAATATTTATTGGAGATTATAAATTTAAAATAGCATATTAATATGATTAATTTATATTTGAAATTCTTGTTCCAATGTATTTAGTTATTTGATATGGTTTGTTCGATATTTCAAGAATCTATTATTTATCTATTATATATATATATATATATATATATATATATTATATTTTGGCACTTCATTATATTTCATCCACCTCATCCAAAAAACTGATTAGTATATCTTGAGAGTATATCTTTTTCATTACAACTTCTCCTTTTTCTTCCACAATTTTTTTAATACCTTTAAAATTTATTTGATAATATTATTTTATAATAAATATATAAATTATAAAATTATTTTACAATTTGATAATAATTTATAATTTATATTATTATCAAATTATTTTATAAGTTATTTTATAATAAATTTATAAATTATTTTATAATATTATTAGTCATTTACCAATTCTAATAATTTATATTAAAAAAAATCACATAATCACTCATTAATATCGACATAAATGTTATTTATCTAATCTTCCTTACAATTATATTATTTCACTTATGGTCGGTAATGATTTTATATGTTAAAAATTCAATTACTCATTAATGTCAATCCATTTAAAATTACTTTTAAT
>JBBPBS010001102.1:3603572-3631140 GCA_037974835.1 Cicer judaicum
TAATTTTTTTTACAACAACTTCTCATGCTCGCAATTAAAACATAATACTAATAAAACAAATAAATTTAGACTACGCTACAGTATAATTCAACATTAATATTTTTTTAAAATAAAAAATATTAAATAGTCAATCATATTTTTACATTAATTTTTGGGTTTATATTTTATATTTTATTTTATCAAATAAATACAAGTACCATTATATGTTGAAAAATAAATTAACAATCAAAGTACAATGAGTCAAACAATTATCCTATATAATAAGTTATCATACGAATTTTACAAAATATTTTAAAAATTAAATGATGATCGTAATAAACATAATTTTCCCTTATTTTAATTTTTTTAATCATATTCAATTATCACAAATCAATAAAATAATATTATAAGATAACTATATTTATAATACATAAAATATTACTTATAAAACTTATAAAATTAATTAATTAATATCCATGCAACGCGCAGACCATATTCTAGTTAAAATTAAAATGAAAATTAATGATCTATTTATAATTTATTAAAATAAATCCTCAATCTATTTTGTTGCGATCTTAATACTATATTTTTATTTTTCTACATCATAAATATATTATATTATTATATTTTTATTTTATATTAGAATCACTTCCTCCTTCTCTCCTTCTTCTTATTATGTATTTCTTTTATATATATTTTTTTATAATACTATTATCTTGGACTCTTGGTTATAAATACCCTTCAAATAATTCTACTTTAATAGTTGTAAAAGAATGCAAACTATTGATCATCAGAGGATCAATTGAACTGATAATCTAAGAAATAATTTGAACATTTTTCACTTCTCAAGCATCCAAGACATCTTTTTCTTCTAACACCTTAGACGTCCCATCCACGTGGTCCCATAAACCTTTTTATTTGACATACATCTTGAATTGAATTCTCAAACATCATAATTTTTATGGGTGAAACGGACACAAGAGCTGTCTTCTTTGAACTAGTCCTCATAGCAGCAAAGACTTGGAAAAAAATTTGTGGCAGCAAAATAGAAATATATGTGGAGCAACTAGTAACCTCTCAAATAACAAGCAGCAAGCAAATAAAATATAAGAGCAAAGAAACACCAACTCAGAAGAAAACGAGTCACAAACAACACCAAGGCACAAAAGAAAGGGCAAACCCAAATCACAAGCAACACCAAAAATAGTCATGATACACTGATGAGGATATAAAAAGCATAACCAATGAATGAAACATAGAAGATATTCAAGGTCTTGGAATTCCAATAGCAAGAAGTTTTGAAGCATAAGTCCAAGTTTTGAACTCCAATGACATAGACAGCATAAGTCCAACTCATGAAGTTTTGAACCACAAGTTAGTAATTTTCTTAATTCAAATTGAAGAAGTTAAAGATGAAGGTTGCATCAATGTGTTGTCAAATTTTAATATTAGTGTTAATTAAATTAATAAACTGAATTAGTAAGAACATTTTAGTCTAATTATAAAAACTTGAGTTGAACTAAATTTAGTGAACTTGTAAGGCAGTGCCACTATAAAAGACAAACATGTAGCTAATGGAAAAGAGATTTCGAACATATTGTTATTTTGTGAGATTTTGCTCTCTAGAGTTCTTGAAAAAATTCACTTTAAACTTATTAAGACTATTAATCGTTGTGACATTCTTTTTGGTTTATCAATCTCTAGATTGTGGCATCACTCTTTTCTTGGTTCGTTTACTGAATTATAATTTTCAGTTTCCTTTACATCAAATTTTAACACACAAATTTTACCAATTTTGGTGTTTAGTAACATGCAATCATATCTCGAGCTCTTCACTCTCTTTTCAGTGATTCAACAGCCTAACTTGCGTTTCAGAATATCATCTTTCACCTCGTTTTAGAATTGTCTGAGAAATTTTCAGTTGCGTAGCTTCGGTTATTGCGTTTTTCCAGCAATACGTGATTTTGATTGTAATCTATACGTTTCCAACCTAGAACGATCCTTAAAGTGATTCATGACAAACAAGATCATATCACACACCAAGGTGGTTGAACAGGAAAACCATACACCAAAACGTCTAACGGCCACATATACACACCAGAGTCGAGGCGCACACGACCATGACCAGCTGCTTTGATAGAACCAAGAGTCCACAATCAAAACCGCAAATTCATGAAACAAAAAAACTAAATAACAAACCACATCTTTTCAAAACCGTAAAACAAAATCGCGACTAGAATCACGACAAGCACCAACGAGGAAATTGAACGCAAGCCAAAGTGAAATAAGTAAGGGAAACAACACAATTTAAACCAAAAAATCACATGTTTGATCGTAAACCTAGTGATACCATGTCACTAAAATTGGCTTGATGCATTGATATTTTAAGTATAAATAATAATTACAAAATTTACATCTCATAATTATAAATTAATAGAAACAAATAAAATTCTAATTTGTCTACCCTATTCAAGAAAAAACTAATAAATATAATTACAAATTGATATTATTTTCTGGTTCACAAATTGTATCAGAGGAAGGAAGGTGTTGTAGCATTTGTGCCTTCCACAATGCCCAATAAGCATAATAAAAATAAGACATTCATATCAAAATCATAAATTAGAATACACAGCAAAACACAAATATTGATAATGATATACAACTGCAAATCATCAGATTTTATTCCTCAAACTATTGTAAAAAAATCTTTAAAAAGCATCAGATTTTATACAACTGCAACACATGCTGGATATATCTATCTCCAATCACGCAAACTCCAACTCTCCCTCCCTATTTCATGAAACTTCACATCTTTCATGCAATAAAGTTAAAAAGTAAATAAATGAAGCATGGCAATATCTACTGTTTTTCACCATCAATTACAAAGATAACATTGAAAGAAAGAAAAAATGCAACCCAAAAGAAGAAGAATATGTTAGATTAATATACGTTCAATACCGATTATACCGTGACAAGAATACTGATATTTTTCAGTGAAGTTCCCTGACACATCAATCTTTCAACTACTAATTTTGTTTATATTTCATTTCAGAATTGGTTTTTTCCTTCTCCTCACGTAATTTATATGACTCAAGCATTTCTAAATAAGACTGAATTTTTGAACTCAAATAAGATTGTATGTGCTCTTCAAAACTCAGATTGTCTAAAAGCGTAGGAAACTCTGAAATATAAATTGGATAGATCCCACACTCTTTGATACTGAAAAAGTCATCCTGTTCCCCGCTATCAGTTGAAACACTGAATTCAAAAGAAACAGTGTCAAAAAAGTAGTGTATGCTGTCAAAATGGTATGGATCATACCAAAAGAAAACATGATTCATGTTCAAATCTTCAATAGCTTTATGATGCCACTTAGACACAACTCCCACATTACTTCCATTTTTCATATAACATTGACATTGGATTTGAACACCACCATGCTCCCTTGTTCCATAGGATGGAGATGGAGAAATAACGACACAGAAAATGAATCCCCGTGAGTAATAGTGAAACTTGGTAATATCAAGAGTAATAGAAGTGGAATCTATTGTTTGGTATTCAAACTGCTTTGGAACTGAGCTTCCTGGTAAACTCACCACAACACTATCATAATTGTAGCTATGAGTTTTAAAACTGTATTTTTCAATTGACATATTGTGCAATGCAGCTGTCTTCATTGTTAATATGGCACCTTCTGTCATGCAGACGAGTGAAGACTCATCCAACTCCATGTCATTTTTGAATGATATGTACTTATTCTCTCCTTTCATGCTTTCTGAGAAAGTATTCAGAGTGAACACTCTCACCAATGAAGTGCAGTTGTCAGCATGAAACTCTTTGATATGTGGAGGAAGTTTCGGGAGAAAGCGAAGATTCCTGCAATTATTTAATGACAAAATTTCTAACTCTGAGAGGCCCTCGATGCTAACAGGCAATATCTCCAGATTGCTTCCATCTAGTCTTAATTCATACAATGATGATAAGGAATTGACATTTGTAGGGAGTTCAAGCAATTTAACACAATCTTTCAAATATAGTATTTTCAATGATCTCAGCTTGCTATCAAACACAGCTTCTAAATTCGACCTCGTTACTATATCACAATTAGAAAGCCGAAGTTCGGTAAGTGATTTCAGGCAAGACAATTCACTTGGCAGATTAGAAAGTCTCAAACCTTCTAAATTGAGATATACTAGCTTCTTCATACGACCAATTGATGAGTGCAATATTTGGGTTCCTGTTTTACTTAAATCCAACCTTTCAATTGAATCCGAGGACAGTGAAAATACCTGTAGGCTTGAGCAGCCATAGACATTGATCTTCTCAAGAGATGTTAAATGTTTCCCGCATGTAAGACTTTGCAGTTTTATGCAATTGTCTAGTATCAAAGTAACAAGTGTGTCATTTGAAAACACATGTTGCTCAATTTCACATAAACTTTCACAACCTGAAAGATACAACCATTTGAGCTTTGAAGCACCAGACAAATCAGGGAGCTCAGTCAACTGTTTGCACTCGGTTAGGTCGATTCCTTCTAAATTCGGAAGTTCCTATTATAAGTAAAAATGCAAAAAAATTAAATTTTTATTCAAATTGAAACCTAAGCTAACTATGACAGCACATACACACCTGCATCCCATGCCAAAGATGTTCAACCTCACTTTGCGGCAGGCGAATCTCAACAAGTAGCTCAGCACAAAAAGGTTGTGGAAGAGTTTTCAACAGGTATCCATTCCACTCAAGATACCTCAATTTATCAGAAAATGGCATGATATATTCTGGAATAGACACACTAGTCAATCTCTTCTTACCCAAGGGGACATATAGTCTAAGAAATCTTAATTCCGTCATCTTTTTGAATGTGTCAACTTGAACATCTAACTTTAATTTTTGAGATAAATCAAATAGTATGCCTTCAACTTTATGAGTATCCTGATAAATAAAATAGAGGTCAATAAATGGCAGCAACTAATTTATAATTATTACCTTGAAAATTTAAGAGGATAGTGTTCCTACCCTTCTACTTTTAAATACATCACGAACTTCTTTAATATCACACAATCTACTACGCTCTCCTGGATCTTTTCGGCTACAATTTTTTTTGCATTGAACTATCTGCAAAGCCACTTTTTGTAGTAAATCATGCATTTGTATTCTACCACTATTTGAAATGGTTACAAGAGCTTTCTCTTGGAGGAGTTTTATTCCACCAGTAGCATTGAAACCACATGCATTTAGTATCCTTGTGGTGAAATCTTTATTTTCTTCTTTGAAAAAGAATGCAATGTCCAGAAAGATTTCCTTCTCCCGTTGTGTTAATTCATTATAACTCCCTTTAAACACTTTCTCAATTTTGCTCAGGGATTCTCCATTGTTCTCAAGATGATTTAATTCAGATTCCCAGAAATCAGGATCTCTGGAATGAAAATATGAACCCAAGACTTTTAAGGCTAATGGAATGCCTCCTGCATATGCAACCGCCCTTTTTGAAAGACCCTCATAACCCTCTTTAGGATGGCTTTGCTTGAAGGCTCCTAAGCTAAAAAGCTTGAGAGATTCATCAAGCTTCCATCTTTTGACCTTGTATTGAACATGAACTCTTCCATCAAGCATATGTCTATTTCTTGTCGTGATAATGAGCCTACTGTCTTGTCCAAGTTCATCAAGATACCTACACAGTTCATCTAATTGTTCTGTATCACCCACATCATCAAGAGCTATTAAAACCTTTTTACCAGTTAGCCTCCTCTTAATGAATGTGTGAAGTCCAACAATCTCAGATTCAGTAACTTGTCGCCTTAGTAGCTCACAAATAAGCTTAGTACGTATGTGTGTTACTCCAAAGGTTTCTGTATTTTCTCTTACGTTTTCCAATAAGCATACACTGTCATATTGGGCAAAGTGCTTGGCAAATAGCTGTTTTGCTATTGTTGTCTTTCCCATTCCTCCAAATCCCCATATTCCAATGCTTTGATGTTTCTTTAGCAATGATTCAATATATTTATTGTTTTCATCAATTTGAACAAGGTCTTTCAGATCATTAGGATACATCAGGGACAACATTTTCCAAACATCTTTCACAATGTCGTCGATGAGTTGAGAATCATCCCTGCACCAAAAAGTAAATATATAATAAATAAATAAATAAATAAATAAATAACATCAAATAAACAAACTAGTTTAAATCTAGTAAGTCTGCACTAGTATAATTTGGTGAGGGAATAAAAAACCAACTATAACATTGCCTCTTCCACAAAACAAATGAGGATTAGAATAAAAATGGCCAATGAGATGTTCATTTTCAGGAAGTAACTTCTCACTAGAGCTGACAAAACAGGTTATCCTTTATTGAGCCAGATTAAATAAAAACAATGTCTAAGCCCAACCCTATTTGGATTAGAGCTCAGAGGTCTAGTTTGCCATATAATATTTTTATTTAAAATAAATTTTAAAATTATTATTTATCATTCTCACATTTAACATAACTATTAGTATAAGAACATAAATTCATGAATTCGCCAGCCATTTAATGTGCGTTTTAATTTCCACGAGACATTATAGTTTTTGTTATCTCTACTTCTCACGCAAAACAACATTTGCCATAAATATGAGTTTATGGTTCAGCAACAAAATATCATATAATGTAATAATAATTTAGAGAATAAATTGATAAAAAAAAAAAAGTTTACAAATAAAAGAAAACTATGTCAGTTTAGACAAATTAAGAAGAAAAAAAGTTTTACCTGTATGTACGAGAAACCCATCCAGATATATTGGCTGCTGAAGAAAGAGCAGCTTTCCACTCAATTAAACTGTTCGCGAAATTTCGACTCATATTGGCTTCTGCTTCATATCTGGCGAACGCTGTCTTGTAACTTCCTTCCTGGTAACGAACATGTGATGGTTCAATTTCATAGAACACAGGTATAACTACATGTTCATAAAATCTTCTACACTCCATTATATGTGCGAGTTCAACCAAACACCACTTTGAGTTTGCATAGTTTTCCGAAAAAATAACAACAGATATCCTTGAATAACTGATTGCTTCTGTGAGTGAGGGTCCAACTTCATCTCCCCTTTTAAGATTATAATCAACGAATGTTTCTATATTATCCTTGCAGAGAGCTTTATGAAGCTGTGAAGTGAAGGTTTTTCGTGTGTCCTCTCCTCTAAAGCTAATGAACACATCATACTTGTGATCAGAGGAAGAAGACATATTTCAGAATTCAGATTATTAGCTATCACCCTTAATATTCTTCCTCTAATGGCTTGGAATTTATTTATGTAGGTGAAAACAGAACATGATGCATTATATAGTATATACATCTTCTTGGCCTAGAATATATCTATCACAAATTTGTTGAAATTATAAAACAATGCACATAAAAATAATATGTGATTAGGTGTTAATTTGAACACTATCGAAGACTGAGACTTTCATGGTCTTTCCTAAAAAATTATAATAACATCAAAGTTAAAGAAAAATAATAAAACATCATTTTTAATTAATTACCTAATAATTAAATAATGTGGCGCATTTTTGTTGTTGACGGCCTTTGCATTACTTGATTTGGTGTTGATTTCACATTATAACCAGCCTAAATTATAATTATAATTAAAATCAATAATTTTGAATATATAGTCAAACTATGTAGTATTTTTCAAAGTAAAACAATGATTTAATATAACTCATGTGAAGGAGACATCTCATCTCATAGTATTTCATTTTCAATTAACACAATATGAACATTTGAATTAGCAAAATCATAACAGTATTTGTAGAATGATAACCACTGAAATATTACTATCCAGAATGATTCAACGAACAATACTGGAGAAGAAGATGATGCATAGTGAGAGGAGCGGTGAGCGGACAGTAGAAAACCGGTGGGGAGCCATGAAAAGGTAGCGGAGGATCAGAGATTGATAGCGCAGAGACGAGAAAACAAAATGAGAAAAAAATTTGTGAGGGTAGCGCATGGTTTTGAAACATCTCCCACACGCGTACCTTAGCAAGCACCTTACTTAACCGGTAAAAAGATGGAATCAAATATTCCTAAAATTAGTATCACTCATTTCTAAAATAAATAAATAAAATTTCACTTTACACTTTAAAGGATACAGTTCTCTAAAATTAACACATATGGAGTGAAATATATTGAAATTATTTCACATTTAATTTTTCTGAATTGAAATATATTGAAATTATTTCACATTTAATTTTTCTGAATTGAAATATAAATAAATATAACAATTTTTTTTAACAATAGTATCCTTAAAATATAAGTGCCATCAACATATTCTATCACATTAAATATTAGTAAGCATATAGTATGATTCAACATCCTTCCTTCTATTGGATTGAGAAGCAACGATTGAAAAATTGAAACCAATTTATATGAAGCACAGACTCCGAAGTAAATATAAGACACCAACATTGAAACATATATAATTATTAAATAAAATATGAACTACATCTACACCAACATTGAAACATATATAATTATTAAATAAAATATGAACTATATCTACAAAGATGTAAATTGAGAAATTTATTTCATTATAAATTTTTTTTTTTAACAAAATATGATAGTTTTTCATCTTCAAATTCAATATCTTCAACTCTTTATTAATCCGACACGTCTTTAACCCCTGTAGAAGGGTCTTAAGAAGTGTTTAAGGAATATCTAAGATGTGTCAAAACAAAGAAAAAACAAGTTTTTTTGGGACACTTGTCTGAATAATCTGACACATGTTGTACGAGTGTTTGTACAAGTGTTGGACACTGATGCGTATCGGACACTGGGACACGCATGAGGAGTATGTGCTTCATAACATATGTCAAGAAATTCAGTTAGGAATCCTTTTGTTATGTATTTGAACTGCATTAGAACTTAGCTTCCTGGTAAACACACCACAACACTAATAATACATTGTGAAATGCTACACTCTTTATTATCAGTACATAGTCTTCGATGACGCGGTCAAATGAAAGTTCATCTGATTCCATTTTCCTTCCATTCAATATCAGTCCCATGTCAGAGATGTTCTACACGGCTGTGCGGCAAGCTAACCTCAAAAAGAAGCTCAAAACAAAAAAGGTTGTGGAAGAGACTTCATACTTCATTGGTATCCTTTCCACTCAAGGAATCAGCTTGATGCATGCTATCTATGATCTATCTATTCAGCTGCTTTCATAGTTGTCTGCAAAAGCTGTTCTAAAACCTTCCCATTTGTCCTTCAACTTCTGCTGCTTTGACAGGGCAGCAGCATACAAAGATTTAGAATTCTTAATACTTGACATCAGTTCTTCGCTTTCGGTTATCATATTCTTAGCTTCATCTTCCACTTTCTTCTTTTCACCTTCACATATTTCCATGCTCTCCTTCAACTTGGACTTTTCTACCTCAATACCTTTCTTTTGTTCAATAAGAATTCTAATTTTTTCATCCAGTTTTTTACCCTCTTCCTCAAGACGCTCATTTTCGTCCTCACACCGACTCTTTTCTTTCTTCAACAAGTCCTTCTGTTTCTTACCATCTCTCACTCGCTGCATGAGCTTTTCTCTTTGCTGCAAGCGGCTAGTGTGATCTTCAACCACTTTTTTATTCAAGGTGAAGTCTTTAAAAAGGTCCTTAATCGAGGATGTCATGTTTTCAACGAGCTTCGCAACATTAGGAGAAACTTTTTCATGGGATGCTTGTTTTATGCATTCCAAAGATATGTGTAATTTCCGTTGTAGTTCCACGTCACTGAGAATGGATTCGAGTGAGTTTTCCAATAGGAATTGGAGGTTATGCAAAGCTGCTTTTACAGCAACATCTCTTATGGAAGAGGTTGCTTCTGGTGAAGACTCTGCACTTCCAAACAGGATGCTCTCAAGTTTAACAAAAGAATCCTCATCTGATCTATCTTCTTCACCTTCAGGTTTGCTAAGATCCATTATTGGTACATCTTCTTTTTCTTGGTCTGGTTCATTTATCAGATCATTGGTGTTAGGAACAATGATTTGTCCTCCTTGTATATTTGGTTTTTCTTCTTTGTTCTTGGTCTCATCAAAACTGTCTTGCAAATCATAGTTGTTTTCATTTGACTTGTTATCAGTAGCATTTTCTTCAACAACTGACATTACTGGTAGATGCAATCCAGCTTCAGATTCGGTTGGTCTTGCTTCATTTCCTTTGCTTTTGAACTGCACAATAAGAAAGCATTGATCAAGGCAAGAGGAGCTAGTGTCTTCCAGAAACTCAAAAAACCATATTATGCACTTTTATTTGTTAGGATTGTTAATGATAGCTTGTATATATTTGTATTCTACTAGTTTTGTTTATATGTTCATGAGAGATAAGAGACCAGATTTATTTTTTATTTTTCTAATGATAGGAGGTAACTCTACAACTCTCTTTTTCATTGGAGGTAACTTCATTTTTTATGTGTAATATTGAATAATGATGTAATACAAAACAAGCATATAGTATTATTTTATTATGGCATTCTTATGGACTCAAAAGAGGAAAGTCAATTACAATTGATGGAGCATTTGTAAAGAATAACTTATTCTCACGAGACTTCATAGATGCATTTAATTCCTAGTCTTTGAGTCATAATCATTTGTTGAATCCTCATGATTTCTTTATCCAATTTATTGATTATTAATTACTATTTACTCTTCATCCTAATTCCCTTGTTTCCTTTGCTTTTGACTCGCACTATCTAATAATCATATCATATTGACAAAATGACAAAGCTGAAAAAAGATATAATGGAAGTGCAATGTTATATTTTTGCATTCACTTCCCTATAAAATGTCAAAGTTTATCAACATAAAAGTAGTGACTTACAATTTTTGCAGAGTTTGTAATACTCTCCTCATGACTTGTTCCAGTTTCCTTGCTAGAAGATCCGGTGCTCTTTTCCACATTTAAGAAGTGGCTTTCATTCTCAATATCTTCTTCAACCGACTCTAGTTTAAATATTGCCGATTTTGGTTCTGTGACATAAGCAAAGAAAAATTACAAGTAGGAGAAAAGATAAATTCAGCAAAAGAGAACGATTCCCATGCTTAGTGTGAAAGACCCTTGACAATATTGTAAATTTAATTTTTGTGCTACTGACAAAATAAGTAAAGAAATAAACCACTAGTTGAATAAAATGGTTGCATAATTCATTTTGTAATTGTTTTTAGTACACAGGATAAAGTTCCTTACTTGATTTTTCCTTAGATTCATTTGTTTTATCTGACTGTGACCCAACAAATTCAGGCAATGTATCATCAGGTTCAACTAGTGTTTCTTTATTTCCTTTGCTTTTGACCTGCACAACCTAATCACTATATTAACAAAATGATATTTTTGAAAATCAAAATAGTGCTGAAGATTAAGATGGAAGGCAATTTCGTCAAGATAAAAAAAGTGCTTACAACTTCTGTAGAGTTTTTGGCATTCTCCTTGCTACCTCTTACAGCACTGGACTTGGTTTGTGATTTTGAAACTTTCAGGAAAGATGAATGAAGAAGTTTGTCAATAGAAAAGAAGCGACTGAAACCTTTTGTAGGCTTTGTGGTATTACGTTGTTGACCTTTTCCAGCACTGCTCTCTGAGTCTGATTCTGTGATTAAAAACAATGAAAATGAAAAAAATGTCAAATATAATAGCTTTCAGACCTGTTTAAGCATAAAATAAAAATGGTGGGTCTAACACTAAACTCAAGTCAGAGCAAAATAGGATTATCCACGGTAACATGGTCATGCAGTCGTGAATCTGGGTCCTTGGATGAAAATTGGATGACTCAGTTATTTTTAAAGCTGATTTAGTGAGGTTGAAATATGAGTCATTCAATTTTTATCGAATGACCAAAATTGTTTGATTGTGTGCTTCAAGTGATTGCATGAAATATAAGTCAACCATAACAGAAGCCACAATAGTAAAGGAGATAGTATGAAGAGCACAAATTACCATATCTGAATAATCAATTTTGTGTCGTTTTAATCTTGCCAGTTATAATGAGAACTGATGTTTCAGATTTCAGTTTTACAAAATAATAAAGAACTAGTTTTTTTAAATAAACAACCGGCATGCAAAAGCATCACTATAGCAACTAAAATCTCAACTAATTTAGCACCTTAACTATTACCAATCATCTGCAGCACACCCAAAGAATTAGTGACTAGGTATGCTGCAAAAATATAGTTATTAAACCGTTTTAAGTTTTTATGATAATGATAGGAAAAAGGACTGGATTTAATAAAGTAGTAGGAATATGCAGAGCTTAAATGAGACAACTAGTGAAAGGGAGTAAGAAGTTGCAAACCTTCTATAATGTTTGTGGAACGCTTTTCAATTGACTTCAAGGTTATCCTATGTCCTGATTCTAATTCCATTGCCTTCTTCAACACATTTTTCTTTTCAGAATCCAATTCCAATTCCTGTAAAACACTCTGCAATTCATCAACGCATACAGGTCGTACCCCGCACTCATCAATACAGATTGAACCATCAACTTCCCCCGCATCGTTTGTAATACAGAACTCAAAACAAAGCTTTGGTTCATAAAATTTGAGAATGCTGTCACAATGGAATGGATCATACCACAGATAAACATGATCTGAGTTCAGTTCCGTGACATAAGTATTTAGCCATGTAGCCTTTATACCTTCTTCTCCCAAGTTGCATTGACACTTTATTCTAGCTCCATCTTTCTTCATTCCATCTGCTGGAGAAACAACCACTGAGTAAATGAATCCCAGCAAATTAGAACGGTTAGGAAGTTCAATGGTAATGAATGACTCGGTAGTAGTTTGATATCTGAACTGCCTTGGAACCCTTCTTCCTGGTAGACAAGCTTCAACACTGGTATAGTTGTAGCTGTGAACAGCCACACGAAGTCTTCTTACAGACACATTTTGAAACGTGGCACTCATCATTGTTAAATTGAGACTTTCCATTATAAGGTCAAGTGAATGTCCATTCAAATTCAAACTGTTCCTGAATGAAATGTATTTGGCATTTCCCATCATCTTTGTTGCTATGGTTTTTAGATTTGACACTGAAACCAGTGACATGCAGTTAGCGGCATTCAACAGTTTGATGAGAGGGGGAAGCTCTGGAAGGTACTGAAGCTCCCTGCAATTCTCCAAAGACAGAATTTCCAGCTGTTGAAGATGCTTGATGCTTTCAGGCAACCTAATCACATTGCTACCAACTAGCATTAATTCCTGTAATTCTGATAGGACACTGATGTTGTCGGGGAGTTCAAACACTTTATTACAATCCTTCAAATGTAGTATTTGTAGGGATCTTAAGCCATCAAACAAGACATGTAGCTGTTGTTTCTTAACTGTTAGTCCACTGCCAGAAATCTTCAGCTCCTTAATATATTTCAGACTAGGTAACTCCTTTGGAAGATGCTCAAGTCTTGAACCCTCTAGATTAAGCCGCTTAAGATTGTGCGGAAGCCCTACTGATAGGTCTAGTTTTTGGATTCCTGTACTGCTTAAATCCAAGTTTTCAATTAAATCTGAGAAGACTGCAAATTCCTTGAGACTTGTGCAGCCAATGATACTGATCTTTTCCAAAAAAAATAAATGTTTCCAACCTTTAACGCTCCTAAGTTTTGTACATCTATCAAGTATCAAAGTAGTAAGTGTTTCGGCGCCTAAAACAGATGGGTGAAGATCTACCAGACTCACACAACCAGAGAGATTAACCCATTTAAGTCTTGATGCCTTAGACAAATCCGGAAGCTGTACAAAATGTCTGCATTCACTTAGGTCAATCCCCTCTAGTGTATCAAGTTCCTGTAAACAATTCATAAGAATACATCAAAATGCTCAGCAAAAATAAATTACATACTAATTAAGTATATATTTTCACCTGCATCCCCTGCCATAGTCGTTGAACATTGCTGTGAGGCATACGAATCTCAACGAGAAACTTGGCGCAAAAATGTTGTGGAAGAGCCTCAAAAGGGTATCCAATCCACTCAAAATACCTCAGTTCATTAGAAAATGGCTCAAGAACTATGGGAAGGTTCAGATATGCATTATTACAACTCTGACCCAATGGGATATAGAATTTTAAAATTTTTAAGGCTTTCATCTTGGTGAATGTGTCGGAAAATAAAGGAAAATCATTATTTTGAGACAAATCCAATGTTATGCCTTCAATTGAACTAGTCCCCTGACAAGACAAAAGTAAACTGCACCCAGTTAGCTACAATTCATATTAGAAAACAAATGTTAAAAAATGTCGGTGTTTCTTTCTCTTACCTTGTTTTGCTTAATTACTTCAAGAGCTTCACTCCCGCTCAATCGAATATGTGTTGCAGTGTTTAAGCCACATTCTTTACGTATTATGTCCGAACTCATTTTTTTTAGCAAGTCATGCATTTGTATTTTACTGTCATTTGAAATAGTTATCAAAGCTTTGTCTTCAAGGACTTCTATTCCACTGCTTGCTTCCAAGCCGCAAGCATCTAGTATCCTTATGACATGATCTTTCTTTTCTCCTATGAAAAAAAATGCAATGTCCAGAAATATCTTCTTCTCTAGTGGATCTAAACCATCATAGCTCACTTTTAAAACTTTTTGAATTTCCTCTTTCGGAAACATATCGAGTTTTCTGAAAGTACTTTTCCAAAAAACAGTATCTTTGGAACGGAGATTTGAACCCAAAACTTTCAAAGCCATAGGAATGCCTCCTGCATAAGCAATTGCCCTTTGAGAGAGCTCCTCAAAACCCTTTTCAGGTTGGCTTTGTTTGAAGGCTTCTAAGCTAAAAAGCTCTAGAGATTCTTTATCTTCCCATGGCTTGACCTCATATATATAATGAACTCTTCCACTAAGCAATTGTCTGTTTCTTGTTGTTATAATGAGTCTACTACTCTTACTTAGCTCACCATAATCCCTACATAAATATTGAAATTGATCTAAACTCTCCACATTATCAAGTACAATGAAAACCTTGTTACTTCTTAGCCTCCTCATATGGAATGTAGATCCTACAACATTAGATGGGGAAATTTCTTCCTTTAGCAGCTCAGAGAGAAGCTTACTAAGTGAATATTCTTTTGCATTAGCAAAGAGGACAAAGTCATATTGGGCAAAGAGTTTGGCAAACAAGACTTTAGCAATGGTTGACTTTCCCATTCCGCCCATACCCCAAATTCCGAGTATTTGAACGCGTTGGATTAATGATTCGACGCTAAGACAGTCTTTTTCAGTTCCAACAATACCTTCTAGTTCATTAGGGTACTTCAGCTGTATCTTTTCCAATACATCATTGACAATGTTTTCGATCAGGTCCGACTCAACCCTAACATAATCAAGAGGAAATATCAAATATATCACGAATATGAATAAGTCTAACACCTAGCTAACTGTCATGGTTTTCAGTCTAGATAGGTTGTGGTAGGTTTCTTGATGAAGTCAACACAAGCAAAGAGGGAATTACCAGTCCCTGAGTTTATTGATCAAACAAGCAAAAGGTACACATGAGAGACTATTCTCTTCCACTGGATGAACTAGCTCAAACTGAAAAAACTCAGGGAATAAGGTTCAGCACATGCAAACTAACAACCCTAGCCACTAACTAACTAAAAACAGAAATAACAAACTTAAGAGCCTAAAGAAAAAACCCCTTTCTTCCTATAATACACTTTTAGTTTCTTCGTTGGAAGAACTTCAATGCCTGAAACTCTTTACTGCTTTCATTTGTCTGTATACTTTCTCCTTTCCATAATAATAAAAAAAATATAGGTTTCATTGTTCGAACTTTATCACTAAACATCATCTTTTGTTCTTGTTTTGTGATTTCGTTTTTCTTATTCTTTTAAGATCACTTTACTTTTAATAAGTGACTTTAAAAAAGATTGTGAAGTTTATAAAACACAACTCAACTTCGCTTTTCCTCATATTTTTCTTGAAAAAAGTTAGAAATGCAAAAATTATTATTAATGAAGTGGTGGAGTTTGAACAAAAACTTTGGCGTGTCTAATTTATAAAATTTTAATCGATAAACTAAATATAATATTTTGTTGTTTATTAAAATTTTACTTTGCAAATTTGCAAACGCAGCGACAGAGGGAGGGGGAATTAGACTGCGAAATTGCATGAATATGGGAGAGATACAGCCACGGGAGTAACATATCTGTTTGTTTCATTTTTTAAGATAGGAAAAAATCTAAAAGTTAGTTTGATTGACCTTTTACAATTTTATTCACAAAATTCGAACTAGATCAACAAGAACACGTTTATTTGATTTGGTTCAATCGACTTGATATTTTTTTTTAAATTATTTCAAATTTTTTAATTATTTATCAAATATTAGATTTTTTATACTTTTAAATAATTATATAAATTTTATTTATGATTTCAGAATATAAACTACAATGAGAAAAATAATACTATATATTTTTAAGATAACTATATTAATATAGTGTTAAACAAAATACATGGATTTCCATCTTATTTCAATGGCCGGTCTTTAATGATGTGAAATCATAGTCAAATTAATAGAGGTTGTGTTTATTTAGTTTGATTTAATTTTTTTTCAAAAAAATTACTCATTTTAATTAATTTTTTGATTCTATTAAATTATTAATCTGATTTTTCCTTAGACGAAATTCACAAACAATGCAATTAGAATTTAAATTGAAAAATATGGTGTATTTTTATTAAAAAATTATAATATTTTATTATAACTTATTTAAAAAAATAAAATAAAATTGTTGAGAATTTTGAGGGGATAATGCTCCAGCACTAGGTCAATGTGTTATGAGATAGTTAAAACCTTTGTGTATTAACAGGGAGTTATACAGTTAGTGGAGGTGTCATTTGAATATTGTAAATATTTATTGAATCGAGAATAGTATCTATTGTGAAGGGGAATTTCTCTCCAAATTTTAATTCTCACTAAAAATGCTCTTTTTTTGAAAATCTAATTTTTAGGTTAACATAGAAAGAAAAATAAATTAATTTATTTTTATAAGCAAATTAATATTATTGGGTGTAAAAGAGAAATAAAACTTAAAAATTACTTGTATGTTTGAGAATCCCATCCAGATATATTGGCGGCTTCAGTGAGAGCGGCTTTCCAGTTAAGCACTTTCTGTTTGGAATCAACATCATTCTCTGCAATATCTCTTTCATGTTTAGCAAATGCTTTTTCATAACTTCCACTCTGATTTCTTATATGAGACGGATCTGTTTTATAGAAAACAGGTATAACAACCTGACCGTGAACTTTTCTTCTACATTCAAGTATTTTAACAAGCTCTTCCAAGCACCATTTTGAGGAAGCATAGTTTTCTGAGAAAACAACGATGGAAACATGGGAGTCCTCAATTGCTTTGGCAAGTGATGGCCAAACATCTTCTCCTCTCTTTAGCAGGTAATCTATGTATGTGTTGATTGATTTATATCTCAAAGCCTCATAAAGATCCTTAGTGAAACCAATACGAGTGTCCTCGCCTCTAAAGCTAAGAAATACATCGTGCTCTTTCGTAGAGTAAGACATTCACATCAACCGGTAGTTGCATCTGTTCTGGACCGGAGTGCGGCCCACCAAGCGTCCCTTATTCATTCATTCATTATCTTTCACTTCCCTCAACTTCTACCGACTTGGAAAGAGTGCTTGAAGGTACATCATTGAGAGCAGAGACACCATCGACGACAACCGCACACTGCCACCAGAAATCTGTCTCCGACAGTCGCCAAGGATCCTGACTGGATAAGCAACTACTGCAACAAATTAAGAAGGAATATGCTCTTTGTTTATCATCGTTGACGGAAATTTTAGTACCTACTACCCATGTGCTTACAAATGTTTGTTTATATATCAAATATAAAATAATACTGAGATTCCTATTTTTTTTTCTGAATAGATTTCTTTTTTGTTTGGAATTATTTATGAAATATTACTAAAATTGTAACAACCCATGTTATTTTTTCGATAATATGTAACAACCCTTGTTGCTATCATAAACTTATGATAAATCCATGCATAAAATATTACCGGATTCCTGTCAACATTTCTTTTGAGTCTTTTTCCACTTATTGTTTTAAAATTTATAAATATATATACTTAATTTCATTTAGGTTTCATAATAGATGACTAAATTGGTGATTTGATAAATAGGTTGAATACATTTATAAATGATTAAAATAAAGGAAAATGAATCTAAGGAAGTATAGTAAAATACACGAGGAAAGGGAAAAAAATCAAATGTGAATCAATACATAATTTGAACAAAAAAAATAGAATTAAAAATCGTAAGTTAAAGGACACATGTGGCTGATTGATTGGCAAATTTTTAAGTTCCTCCTTCTTGGTGCAATGTGTTTCGGCTGTGAGATCTATCACTACTGGAGTTTTCCTCTGCAGATTTTGCATAAAAATTAGTAGAAAATAGACTTCCTGCAGATTTTCTTATGAAACTTTGTTATCAAAATACCTATGTTGGTAATTGTTACCAGTAAACTTTAAATTCTTCACGTAAATACAATGAAATTTCTACAGGTACATCCAGTTAAATTTTTTACAGGTATAGGAAATTTTAGTGGTAAATTTTTTGAAATAAATCTATTTATCATAATTGTAATTAACAGGAATCGATGTAAAACATGTGATAAATACCTTAAGCTAAAAAATATAAGCTTGGTATGCAGCACCCAAACAACCACATAATTTTAAAAAGGAGGCGATAATCTCATTATGGCATAATGTCCTTCAAGCATTTCAAAATTTGAATCCAACTCCCACTTCTTCTTTTTGACATGATCAATCTTCTCGCAGGCTTGTATGGTCTTAGAGGCTATATTCTTAGCTTCTTCCACCATTTCACTTCTTTTCTCTTTACATTTCGAGCAAGCATCCTCTATCTTCAACTTCTCTTGCTGAACCTTAAATGCTTTTTCCTCTAGCAAACGAATTTGCACTTTAATATCTTCAATTTGAACATCCATGTCCTTAATCTTATCCTCACCAACAGTGATGGACTCTTCGAACTTTATTATCTTATCCTTGGATGCTTGAAGCTTGCATATTGAATCTTTATGGTCCACTTTAAGTTGTTGAAGAGTATCATTACTAAGTTTTCCTTCATCAATATTGACTGTGGCTTCTATAAAGATTCTGGTGAAATTAGTAATACCAGAACTTTGTTTCTCAGAAAGCTCATTAGCTCTATGATTGAGCTTAACTAGTAAAGCTTTTACCTCTTCTTCAAGGGTCACGTCATTAGGTAAATGTTTCAATAAGTTCCTTGAAAATGCCAATTGCCTTAATCGGTTAAGTAGCATCTCAATGGACTCACTCTGAGTTTCAGTAGCTTCTGCTTGTATTGTAGATTGAGAAGGTTGTGACGAACGGCTGGGTTCACCAGATAAGAGTTTCTCCATGATTGCCAAAGGGTCTTCTTCAAGGATTCTCTTGTATTCAGAATAATCAAAAGGAGAATGTTCTGCAGGAGTACTCAATTTTGAAGAGTCCTCTTCCGTTCTTCTTATTGAACGCTTTGAAGCAGAGGGTTTACTTGAAGAACTCTCAGATGCCATTGGGGAGTTTGGATTTAGTTTCTTAGGAGCTTCTTGTAGTTGTAGAAAATTAGTATAAGATTCAGATGGAATCTCTAGATTGTTTACTGATGATGGTGGTGATTGTTGAAGATTCTTAGTTTCCTGGTAAATTAGGAAACAATCAACCTTCTAGTATGGAAGAATAATGTAATTTGCAATAAGAATGAAGGTTTTTTCATATCATTAAGGAATTCATAGAGGAAAGAGACCCTAGTAATTCGGAATTCAATTATGAGGTAAGTAACATCCAAGAAAAGCCATTGTGATGGGCCAAATTGGTAATTAGCTTTTGTGACCTACTTTCAATTTGAATAAAAATGAAAATAACTTTCAGAGTCTCTTGCATTCCATTTTATTCTCTCAATTCTGTTCACATTATTTGTTTTATTATGCTGTTCATGAATTTTGTTAGTATGGCATGATGAAACATTGTTCCAAGTTCCAACCGTGGGTTTTATGCTGAGCTTTCATTTTCCCTTTGCTTAGCAACGTTACTAGGACACTATTTGAAAAGAGTAAGAGGATGATTGTGATATAATTAGCAGGGATAAAGAGGTTGAAGGTGTAAGTATTACCTTAATTTCTTTATTGAAAGGCGATTCTACATCAGAACCTTCTCCAGTAGAATCCTCTTCCTTCTCGAATTGTTCTTGTTTGTGGGAAGAAGTTCCAATTTCCTCTCCAGACTTTGTAGAAGTACTCTCAGGAAGAATCTTAAATTTCATCATTTCTTTTGAATTATCATCATCGTCCCAATTTTCTTTCTTTTGAGGCTTGTCGTATACCTGAGTATCATTAGAGACTAAAGAAAAAGAAATGGTAAGGTTCACAAAGAAAAAATTGACTATCTAATTAGAGAAAAACAACATAAGAAAGATAACATATAACATTTGTGAAAGAGCCAAAAGTTTCATACCAATTAAACATTCGTATGAACTATGACAATTTTCATTCAAGTCAAATTGTCGGTTCAGTATGTCAGTGCCTTCCTTGTTATCACCTAATTCAAAGGATTCAATGTCAATGCCTTCTCCCTCATCATAGCCTTTAACTGATCTTGACTCAAATTGAATTGCCTCAGACAACTCTAATCTTAAGTCCTTGTCTAAATTCCCTGTGCTTAAAACTCTCTGACTTTCTGAGTAGTAAATTGGAAAGATCCCACACTCTTTGATACTTAAAAGGCCACCAAGTTCTCTCCTGCTACTTGTATAAGTTGAAACGCAGAACTCAAAAGAAATATTTCTTTCAATACTGCTGAGTATGCTGTCAGAATGGTATGGATCATACCATATAAAAACATGATCCATGTTCAACTTTGTAAACGGTTTATGATTACACCAAGACCCATGTCCCACCCTCCTCTTTCCATCTTCTGAATAACCTTGACATACGATTTCAACGAAGTATCCACGATGTTGTGTTCTGTTGTATGGAGAAACAACGACTGAAAAAATGAATCCCAATGAATTGGAAACATCGATAGTTACGGAGGAATATGTTGTTGATCGGTGTTTGAACTGAGTTGGAACTTTGCGTCCTGGCAAACAAACCTCGGCACTGTTATAATTGAAGCTGTGGGTTAGGAATCTGTACTTCCTCACCAATACATTGTGAAAGGCAGCACTTTTCATTGTTAATATGGCATCTTCTGTAATGCGGTCAAGGGAGGGCCCATCCAGTTCCATCTTAATGCTATTCTTAAATGAAATGTATTTTTTCTTTCCAATCATGCTTATTGAAAAAGTCTTCAAAGTGGATACTGTCACTAGCGAGGTGCAGTTGTCGGCTTGAAACTCTTTGATGCTTGAAGGAAGTTCTGGCAGACAACGAAGCTTACTGCAGTTGTCTAAAGACTGAACTTCTAGCCCTGGGAGGTACTTGATGCTAGCAGGCAACTTCTCCACACTGCTTCCATCTAGTCTTAATTCATACAATGATGTTAAGGAACTAATGTTTGCAGGGAGTTCAAACAAGTTACAACAGTCTTTCAAGTGTAGTAATGTTAATGATTCCAGACCATCAAAAATGATTTCTAACTTTGATTTAGTTACTACACTGCACATAGAAACACGGAGTTGAGTAAGTGATCTCAAGCGAGACAATTCATTCGGTAGATTTGTTAGATTTAAACCTTCAAGATTCAACCACATAAGCTTGTTCATGCCACCGATTGATGAGTGCAATATTTCAATTCCTGTATTGCTCAAATCCAACTTTTTTATTGAATCCGAGGATAGTGAAAATTCCTTCAGACTTAAGCAGCCATTGACACTGAACTTGATTAGAGATGTTAAATGCTTCTCACTCACAAGACTTAGCAATTTTGTGCACCTATCCAGTAGCAATGTATGAAGTGTGTCCTTAGAAAAAGCAGAAGCTTGAACTTCACATAAACTTTCACAACCGGAAAGGCGCAACTGTTTGAGTTTCAACGCCCCAGACAAATCGGGGAGGTTGATCAACTGTTTGCACTCACTTAGGTCGATTGCCTCTAAATTCACAAGTTCCTGTAAAAAATTCAAAAGGACATTTCAAATGTCATTAATATTCTAAAAATTTTATTTAAATTGGTCGTTCAAGCATATATTCATTTTCACACCACACAAGGGAAGAAGAAAACACAACCGCATGGGACTCACTTTATATGGGTTGGACCTAACACAACCCCACAAAACTAACTTGTAGAGTGAGAACTATCCACCACTTATAAACACTTTGTCAGGCTCTATCTCATCCAATGTGTGACTCTTAACAATCTTATTTTCATTTGCATAAAAAAACGAAGAAAGAACCAACGATCCAAATGAATTAGTGTAAGTACACACACGCACCTGCATTCCGTACCAAAGATATTCAACATTGCTGTGCGGCAAACAAATCTCAATCAGCTGCTCAGCACGAAAAGGTTGTGGAAGAGACTTCAAGGGATATCCATTCCACTCAAGGTATGTCAATTTGTCAAAAAATGGCATCATGACTTTAGGAAGATGCACAGTGCCCAATTTCTTCTTACCCGAAGGGATGTGGAATTTAAGAAATCTTAATTTAGTCATCACATTGAATGTGTTAGCTCGAACATGTAAATCTACTTGTTGAGACAAATCAAATATTATTCCTTCAATTGCATCAGTCCCCTGACAAATTGAAACATTACCACAGCAAATCAACTACGATAATTTTTATTTATAAAATGTTAGCAACACTTCATACCTTGTTATTTCCAAGTACATCACAAATGTCTTTAGCATCCCTCAGTCGGCTGCGCTTTCCTGAGTCATTATATTTTTCTTGAACTATATCAAATGCAATTTTTTGTAGTAAGTCATGCATTTGTATTCTATTGTTGTTTGAAATGCTTATAAGAGCTTTATCTTCCAGGATTATTATTCCACTAGTTGCATTGAAACCAAAGGCATCTAGTATCCTTGTCACCAAATATTTGTTTTCACCTTTGAAAAAGAATGCAATGTCTAGAAACATTTCCTTCTCTCGCCATGATAATCCATTATAACTCACTCTTAGCACTTGTTGAATTTCATGTAAGGCTCCCCCCTTGTTCTCATAATAATTCAACTCAGATTCCCAGAATTCAACATTTCTGGAACAAAAATGTGAACCCAAAACTTTTAAAGCTAATGGAACACCTCCTGCATATTCAACTGCCCTTTTCGAGAAAAACTCGAAACCCTTTCTAGGATGGCTTTGCTTGAAGGCTCCTAAGCTAAAAAGCATTAGAGAGTCTTTAAGCTTCCATGTTGTGACCTCATATATCTCATCGACTTTTCCACTAAGTGTATGCCTGTCTCTAGTTGTGATAATGAGTCTGCTATTTGGTCCAAGGTCATCCAGTACTCCACACAAATCATCTAATTGTATAGCATTATCAACATCACCAAGTACAATGAAACTTTTTTTACCACTGAGCCTCCTCTTGATGAATTTGCATAGTCCATGAATATCAGATGCTGTAATTTCTCGCTTCAGTAGTTCACTAAGAAGCTTATTGCGAACAATAATTGGTCCCACCTTTTGTGATTCTTCGCTCACCTTTTCTAAGAAGCATACATTGTCATAATGGGCAAAGTTCTTGGCAAAAATCTGTTTGGCTATGGTTGTCTTTCCTATTCCACTCATTCCCCAAATTCCAATTCTTGGTATTGTTTTCAGTAATAACTCAATATTCTCGTCAATTTTAACAATGTCTTTCAGTTCAATAGGATACATGAGAGACAACTTTTGCAAAACATCTTCCACAATATTCTCAATGACTTGAGAATCATCCCTGGGAAAATAAATCAAGAAAAAACAAATTAATTGCACTTAACAAAAAGTTCAATTTGGTCATTAAGTTTCTACAATTCCATAAGAACATGATGAACAACCCATCAATTGGACCTAGACAACAAGACTAGCACCGGATATGTAGCAAGACACCTATTTATTTAAACTGTATCGATACATGAACACCTACTATTTGTACACCTTTGCGACACATAGTTAATCACATGTAAAAATGTGGTTAATTCAATATAGAGTCAAATATTGTGGTTAATTCAACTACAGAATTAACCACAATTCTCAATGTGGTCTAAATTAACCATCTATTGAACAAAATTAACCAAACTCTTGCACGCAATCAACCAAGTGTCACAAATGTACGAATTAGTGGGTGTCCGTCCATTAAACATTTTTGTTATCTAAATGAACCACTATATCACAAACTCAGCATACAATAATATACAAATTCAAAAGTTACTTACGAGCATATATATTATAAAAGATAAGAATGAATACATGAGTTTAGAGGAAAAAAATTAAATAAAAATAAATAAATAGTTACCTATATTTGCGAGAGTGCCATCCAGATAAATTGGCGGCCAAAGTGAGAGCAGCTTTCCACTCGGACACTTTGTCTGCATGAGATTTACTGTTGGCAAGTTCTCTATCATATTTAGCGAATGCTATCTGGTAACTCTCTTTCTGATGACGTACATGTGATGGATCTATGTTACAGAAGACGGGTATAACTACCTGACCATGAAGTTCTCTGCATTGGAGTATGTGGAGGAGTTCATCCAAACACCACTTTGAGGTTGCATAGTTTTCTGAGAAAACTACGAGGGACATATGGGAGTCTTCGATAGCTTTGGCAAGAGCAGGTCCAACCTCATCTCCCTTTACAAGTTCATAATCAATGTATGATTTGATATTTCTATTGGTTAGAGCCTGATGAAGCTGAGCAGTGAAGTGTGCACGTGTGTCTTCTCCCCTGAAGCTAATGAATACATCGTACTTTTTGGTAGGGGTACGCATATTATTAATTTCTTGCTGTTTCACCACATTTTCTTTCTTCTAGCTTAGGAAACTGAGTCTAGTTGCATTCATTAAGAAACTTGAGATATAGGAGGAGCCCCTTTCTTTCACGGTGTTTGAAGCCATTGGCATTTTGACGAGAGAGAGAGAGGAGAAACACCAACATGTGGGTCCTCACGAGTTTTTTTAAGTCGCGTGGGAAGAAAGATCGTCAAAAAAGACTGATTAACTTTGTTTACTTCGTCAACGCTTCTGATACTTAGTGGTGTCGAATGCGCTATGAATGTGAAATAATATGATAGCAAAAGAGTAGTAGTAGTATTTACTGTAGCCAACTAGCCTGAGTCTTTTAAGTTTTACCAATAATTTTGACAACTTGGTGATGGAGGGGATCGTGGGGTCCGGTTACCAAAAATTTAAGGAAAATGTTGACAAATTAAAGAATCAAATATAAATAATAAAAAAAAGTATTTAAGTATTAAAAAAAAATTTAAAAACAATTTCTATTTTTAAACTTTTAAATTTGTTTATAAGTGTTCGAAGAAGATATTTTAACAATATATGTTACCATTTGTTTGATTGTGGAGTAGATTTTTATGTTAAGATAAAAGCTTAATTTTGTAACAACATTTTCATGTTAAACTTGTCTTGTAGTGCAATATTTGGTAGTTTAATGCAAAATCATATACACCATTAATTAAATATGTAACTAAATTATTTCTGAAGAAGTCTTTGTTTTATGGATTACGGACTTATTTTTTATAGTGTAATATTGAGAATTTTATATTTTAAGTCAATGAACTTTTTACTAGCATTAATAAAATTTACTTTTATCTTTCTTCTTTTTTATTCTCGTGTGAAAGACTACAAGTAATAACGAAAAATAATCAACTATAACTTTTAACTCCCACATCATTTCATTTTTATTTTTTTTTACTTTTTAAAATTTTTTAATTTTTAAGTTGACTTAATTGCACTTTTGGTCTCCCTATTACAGGTGAAAATTGAAAGTAGTTCCCCTATTTTGTTTATTCCCAGTTTTAATCTTCCAAACAGAATTTGATGTCAAATCATGATGAGTTGTCATTTTTTAATGACGTGACAATAAATAGGTGACGTGGCAGACACTTACGTGAAATAAATTTATTATTATATTATTTCTAATTAAAAAATATAATTTTTTTTTCAAAAATCATTTTAATAATTATGAAATATTTTTAAAAATATAATTAAATTGTTAAAATTAAATTAAAACAAAATTGCAGAATCCTATTGGAGTTTTAAATTCAATTATAATATTTCTTCTTTTAAATTTGAGAAACTTTCATATATCTGCATTTATTGGAGTTCTTCTTGTTGATTTATGTTGAGTGTTTCAAATATGGAGTATAATTCTATATTACTATTTTCTAAAAGCTCTCAGAGAGCTATGATTCAGAATTCGGTGGTTTTGGATCTGCACCAAAATTTCCGAGACCTGTTTGAGATCAACTTGATACTTTACCACTCTAAAAAGTTGGAAAATACTGGAAAGCTGGATGGAGCTAACGAAATTCAGAAAATTGTTTTTTCTCAGAGTTCTGCAATTTTAATTTAATTTAATTTTAACAATTTAATTATATTTTTAAAAATATTTTATAATTATTAAAATAATTTTTGAAAATAAAAATTATATTTTTTAATCAGAAATAATATAATAATAAGTTTATTCTACTTAAGTGTTTGTCAAGTCACCTATTTATTGACACGTCATTAAAAAAATGACAATTCATCGTGATTTGACATCCAATTCTATTTGGGACTAAAACTGGGGACAAACAAAATGGGGGGACTACTTTCAATTTTCACCTATAATAGGGGAACCAAAAGTGCAATTAAGCCTTTTAAATTTGATAATTTTTAAAAATATTTTTTTTGAACTTTAATTATTTACCAGATACACTAATAGGAATAAAATTCTTAATAACATTATTTTAAACATTATTAGAATCTATTATATATATTTAAAACGGACCTACGAATGTCATCCCACTCCCTCAAATGTTACTTATACAAATATTTCATCAGCCAAAAAGCTGATGTGGCCCTCTCATCCTTTCTCCCTCTCAATCATACACTCAATACTTAATCTCCTTTAATCCTACTCTATTTTTCCTCTTTCTTCCACAATTTCTTTTCATACCTCCAAAATCTATTTGATAATATTATTTTATAATAAATTTATATATTATAAAATTATTTTATAATTATTTATAATTTATAAATTACTTTACAATTTGATAATAATTTATAATTTATATTATTATCAAATTATTTTATAAGTTATTTTATAATAAATTGATAAATTATTTTATAATATTATTTTATAACATTATTAGTCATTTACCAATGATAATAATTTATATTATTAATCATTAAATTCAATAAAAAACCCGACTAATCACCCCTAAATATCGACATAAATGCTATTTATCTAATAATATTATTTTATAATAAATTTATAAATTATAAAATTATTTTACAATTATTTATAATATATTTATAATTTATAAATTATTTTACAATTTGATAATAATATATAATTTATATTATTATCAAATTATTTTATAATAAATTTATAAATTATTTTATAATATTATTAGTCATTTACCAATAGTAATAATTTATATTATTAATCATTAAATTCAATAAAAAAAA
>JBBPBS010001102.1:3631692-3645060 GCA_037974835.1 Cicer judaicum
TAATATCAATCTATTTATAGTTATTTTCAATTTATGTCTATCAATTTTTTTAGTAACTTTTTATAAAATAAAAATATATATTCTATTTGACAGAAAATACACAAATTTATTAAAAATAATCATAAAATACGAATATATGAAAAATTATTAAAAAAATTACTTCCAATTATTAAAAACTATTATGTATTATAAATAAATTATAATGTATTTACAACAACTTCTCATGCTCACAATTAAAATATCATACCAATAAAATAAATAAATTTAGATTACGCTATAATATAATTCAATATTAATATTTTTTTAAAATAAAAAATATTAAATAGTCAATCATATTTTTAAATTTTTACATCTTATTTTTGAGTTTGTATTTTACATTTTATTTAATCAAATAAATACAAGTATCATTATATGTTGAAAAATAAATTAACAATCACACTACAATGAGTCAAACAATTATCCTATATAATAAATTATTATACAAATTTTAAAAAATATTTTAAAAATTAAATGATTGTGATAAACATAATTTTCTATTATTTTAATTTTCCTTCAATTATTATAAATCAATAAAATAATATTATAAAATAATTATATTTATAATACATAAAATATTATTTACAAAACTTATAAAATTAATTAATATCCGCGCAGCGCGCGGACTATAATCTAATTGAAATTTTAATTCTCCAAACAAATACATCCTAAAGCGAGGAGCTAACTAAATCCCTCCTATGTATACGGTGTGTTTTATTTGTAATGTTCTTCACATGTTAATATTGGTATTTAGAAAATAATAATATTTTTTATTTAAATAATAAATTACATTATAATTAATTCACACAATATTGATATTTATCAGTTTTAAATTAAAATTTAAAGACTACAAAATAATAATATTAATAACACTTTTTAACACATGGTTAGTCAAAATTTATCTAAATTCCATCAAATTTATATCAACCTACATAATTTAGTGAAAAATATATGAATTTTCAACGATAAAATTTTGTATAAACGTGTGTTGTTGAAAATTATGATTTGACATCTGTTGAGTTTCCTTGGACCAATTTGTGACTTTTGAAAAGATTTCCTGTTCTGCAGTTTACAAGTACTATTTCTTGAAGAAAAAAAAAGAAATTCTAACATCAAAATAAAGCCAAAAGAAGCATATCTTATCTTGGTATATGCAGCACACAAACAACCATCAAAACCAAACAATAAATATACTCCTATAGTTTCAAAATTGCAAAGATAAACCAACTCTAACCTCATTCTCAGTGAGACCAGCAAAAGATGCACCGCCACAACCACAATAGTGTATCTTCACCGTGTTCCAATTAAAGAAATCTGAATAAGATTAGAGTATCTTGAGTATTAGTACCTTCCAAATCAACAGGGAAATTAAAAAGAATATTTTGAGACAAACCTCATCTCTCACACAATTAAGGACCAAAAAGTTATAAAACAAAATAACAAATGGAGAAAGAAAAAAAAGCCACCAAACTGGTTGTCCTTGATTAGTTTCTCGCAAGTGTTTCTGCATCCTTAAAAAATGATCTATTCCGATGGATTTTGACTAGGGGCAGAGCGGCTGCACGCAGAAATTTTTAGATAAAAATTCCGACTTTAGATTTTGAACCATCTGATTTTAATCGAATGACCGAGATTGCGTGACTGCAAGGGTTGTGAACTGTGATTACACACAACCCAAATCTCTACTCCAACACATCAAAAAAGTTTCAGAAAGCGAGGCCAAAGAAGTTATAATCACTTGTTTCCCTCCACTCACATTAGGCGACTTTTAAGGACAAAAGTGTGAAAAAAAATGGTGCTCAAACTTGAGGCCAGAACACATACCAAACAATCGGCATTACAATTTACAGGAGCAAAAAGAGAGTACCACTATTGGCACTGCTACTATAGTTAGTTAAGGGTTATTAAGAGTCTTAATGATAATTTGCTTAGATGAGTACCATTTTCTGTTAGTGCTTAAATTAGTTAGTTAGTTTTTCTTCTCAATTGCTTGTATACATTGAATTAGTTTCCATTCATTCAATAATTTTCTGTTTCCTCATCGTGTGTTGAGTTAATTATTGATTTCAGATTTTATATTTCAAGCAGATATAATGTATATAGTGTGCAAAGTCAGTGTAACTACCAACTTGCAAGGAATTTTGAACAATTTTAACAAATTTCAATTTTAATAAAAATAACCATTAGCATAATATCAGACTTCAATTTGATGAAAATTGAAAAGAGAACCACGCTACTTCCCGAAGAAAATTTCAAAAATGGATGCGGAATAGGAAGCTATTGACAAGCGATCGTTCTCCTTCTGTTCCACCGCATTGGCATTCGAAGCAAAAATCAGTAGCAATTGGAACAATGTGATAAAATCCCTAACAATGGAAAGAAACTCGTACCTTAGATTACAGAAAACGGAGATCGAGTTGAAAGCGAGAACTGCAGTGCGACAGAGGAACTACGAGGCGATGGTAGTGAGAGATTTATGGTTCCATTTGGAGAAAGCAGAGCTTCTTGTTGAAATAGATGGTTCGAGTCGTTGGTGTTCTTCATCATTGAAGTGACGAATTGAGGGATGAGAAATGCAGTGTTGTTGAAGATTGAAGTGCTACTGCAGAATGAGAAATTTCGTTCTTTTAGAATATAGCCATGTTTTTGTTTGTTTTTATTATCAACGTTACTTGTATTTAAAAAGTATATATTTACAAATTTACAATTATATCTCCTATTTTTAAGATGAAACAATTGACTTTAAGAACCTAATAAAATATGTATTTTGTTGTTGTTAAGATAGGGCATATCATTTTTTAAGCAATAAAATGAGTCTTAGCTTTCACAAGTTTCTATACAAAATATTAGCACCTACTCATTGTCAAAATCATACAAGTTTAGAATCATTTGAAATCATGTTCACTTAGTCTGGAAAATTGTGTATGATAATTTAACGACTAAGGTAAATAAATGTCAACTAATATATCAAATTTTAATGTTATAATTTAGACAATACTCTTAAACTAAGTTGTTTGTTTTGTAGAGAGATTATCCATGTAGTATTAGATTTGTAAATGTGGTTCTCACTGTTCAGAACTTGATTAAAACATTCAAATTATTTATATGTTTAGAGAAGGAAATGAAAGTTTTGATCTGGTTGCCAACATTATTTATATTAGTGTTGCTAAGCTTAAGTTTTGGAATTTTGGGACGTACCATTTGTTGGCCTTCCTTTGTTAGAGGCAAAAGCTTTCGTTCTTCGGAGTGTAGCCATACTTTTCATTTTTTTTTTCTTTTGCGTTATACCCAAAAGAGAAAAATAAAAAGAATAATGGAAATCAGTCATTTGTTTCTCAATGCACCAAAAATAAATGCTTTTATGTTGTTCCATGTATTTAAAAAGTTGTGTATTTTCGGGAAATAAAAAAAAGCTATATATTTATAGGCATAAAAATGTTACTTAAATCAATAATTTAAATGATATATTTGTAAATTTACAATTAACTCTCTTACATCTAAGATAAATCAATTGACTTAAGCATCTCATAAGAAATCTATGTTTTATGTTAAAAGAGCGGATATAATTTTTTAAGCAATAAAAAGAATTTTAACTTTCACAATTTTCTATGCAAAATGTTAGCTCTAACTCATTGTCCAAATTATAGAAGTTTAGAATAATTCGAAAACATGTTCACCTAGGTGTAAATACCATACGTCAAATTTAATACAATGTTTAAAATCAAAACAAGAATTTAATGGATGACTAAGGCAATAGTGATCTTTGTCATGAAAAATTGCATTTGATGCCAAAGTAGCATTCACATAAAAAAAAAAAAGTCCATTATGAGCACTACCCCCAACCAATGGCCGGTCCTGACTTAGACAATTTGTTGACTTTGTTAATTGTTAAATCGACAATAACTGGAATTTAAAAGTTGGAATGTGAAAATCATTTGTGAGAGTGAGTGATGGTGAAAAATTGATAGTGACATTGTGTATTACAGGCGCTTGAGAACAATCAGATAGTTGGACATATATATTAGATAGTTGGAAAGAGATAAGAAGAAAAAAAATAAAGAAATGTACAAATATGGTTAGAAGCCCCTGAGTAAATAATCCATGAAAGAGATAAAAGAGCAAAAGATGTACCTATCAAATTTACCAATGATCCATGAAGTGGAACGAATAATGATAAAAAAAAAATTGAATAATGAGTCTTTTAAAATTTATTTCTTGCACTTTAATTAATGTTTTATTCAAGATTAAATTTGGGTAATCAAAAGTTGATTAGTAATCTGATAACCAATTATGACGTTCTCACTAGTTTATATGAAGTTAAAAAATTGTAGCTAAAAATATTAATAGTGAAGTTGATTTGTGCGTGTAATTAATTAAAAATAAGAGAGAGCTATATCACACACATAAAGTATATTGGTTCACCTAACTCAGGCTAGTCCAATTTTCTTTCACACACAATCATGAAATTTTTACTATCGACTTTGAAACCAAAACGTTCTCTTTCACACATTTTCTCTTGATCAATAACAATCTTCATCTTTCAACCTATAAAAGATTTTTACAGTCACCTTTTAATCTAAAAAAGATTTTTACAAACACAATCAATCTAACATAAAAGATATACTTTAGTTAATTTTAATGTGTGTGATAAAAAAATGTTTGGGATCTAATTATCTCAACTCTTTATTTGAGATAAATAAAGAAAAACTCAATAAATAATGATCCACATATATAGAGTTTGAGTTTGCTTGAAGAGTTTTTTGACTTGTGATTACTTGAACAAGTATTGGTAAATTGCAAATTAAACTATTCCCTTCATATTCCAATTGATCTTCAATTTATAAATGACGAACGACTTTGAATATTCAGTTTAAATTAAATATAGTCGTTAGACACATTAACCAAATGTCAAATATATTTTAAAACAATTAAACATATGTTTATATTATTGTCCATAACGTTCTTGACAAATCCATAATGTTATTGTTTGAGTTTGGTGGAAATGTGAATAAGTGTGAGAGTGAGTTGTCAACTTCCATTTAGCACCGTGTGATATCAAAAGCATGCCTAACTTTATGCAAAATAGTGCTAGTACAATATACTTATGTCCTTTGTACTTGCTTCAAGCTAATCAATCTAAATATCAATATTGCAGATCAATCTGCATGTGTTGTTTTGCATGAACAAGTTTTTATTGATCTCAAAACTGATTTATTTGTCTCTTATCTTTTATTTAAGACAACAAAAAAGAACCAAAATATTATGCAATCATTATGTCATCAATCTAAAAATAATTTGGGTATCATGTTATCGATCAATTTGCAAAATATTTTGTATGTTTGTTTTTGCATGTAGACTTTCAAATCTTAACTTTTAATTGCTCATTAAATATTGAAAAGTCCATGTGCATAATGTCAATTAATTTCTTCTTCAAAATTGATTCTTGTCATTTTGTTAAATTGATATGAATAAACGTTTTTGACCTAACTATATGGCCCACCATTAATGAATGAAAACAAAAAAGAAAACCTGTGAATTTGATGCCAATCTGGCTCTGAGTTCAGGAAGCACCACGTAGGACAACGTGGGATCCATACTCTCACTTTGCCAGGTCATTACATCAATTTATTACAAATTAAAATTAACCCTCCAATTCTTATTTCGAAACTCAAATCACCCAATAAAAGCTAACACTAAATAGGAGCGAAAATAACTGCGATGTTTCCAAATTCAAATAAAAATGGGAAAACCAAAATATAAATGTTATGTCGACGTGGGGAAGAAAGAAGGACCCGCAAATTGCTGAAGAGAGAGAGTGAGAGTCTCTTCTTTCTCTCTCTTTAAACTTTATATTTTTTTCCTTCTCTATTGCTTGCTTTTGTTAATTAATTAATTAATTAAATAATTATCTAACTAATTTTATTTTATTTTTCTCTTTCTTTCTCTTTGCATTTTGTCTCCTTCCTTGATCTGCAACCTCGCAACACGCGTAACGTAACACTGATTCTTCATTCTTCTTCTTCTTTTCCATTTTTGCCGCATTGCTACGTTCATTCCTCAAATTCAATGGAGTCCCTCCCGTTTGGTTCGTTTCCTTTTCTGCTCCCTCTCTTTTGTTTCAGATTTTTTTTTCTTCATTAACTGCTTTGTTTTGTTAAATTAGTTTTCGCTTTCGTTTTGGTCGATTTTTTTACGCTTAATTTTCCCTGACATTGTTAAGTTTTTTCACACTTTAAGCTGGATCATTTTATTTTCTGTTTTTGGAGGGATTTTAAAGAAAAGAATTTGAATAAAAAAGGAAAGAGGTTGTTTTTTATATTCTTTTAGCTGTTTTGAACATATAATTGGGTTTGAAATTGAGACATTATGAAATTGCATTAGCTATTTAGCTTCTAGATATGAATTCTCGGAATTTTCATCACTGGGAGAGGGAATGAGTATGTCACAGGATCTCGGTTATAGGTTTGGGATTTTCTTAATTCTCTTATTATTATTATTATTAATTAATATGATTATGATTGTTATTCTTTTTTTTATGTTTCAGTTTATTTTATAAAATTTTATAATGTTTGGGTGTTTTAGGAATTTGAAATTTGAACCTCAGTTTGAATAGGGGTCCTTACTTTTTATTTTTTTGTTACATTTTGAATTTATTCAGTATTAATGGATGAATTGAATTTTTCATGGGTTTAACTTATATGCAGATTTGGTATATTGTGCAGATTTGGTAGTATGCATGAATTTATCATGTGCTGAAGTTAATCATTTTCTTAATTTGTATGTATTGTTAGGTTTTAGGAGAACAAATCGGGGACAAGGGGCAGTTTGATGGTTCCCTCTAGTTGTTAGCTAGATTTTGGTGGGCATGTGTTGAATAGAACTCTGCATTGAGCTGAATTGCGGCTAAATGACACGGGGAAGGATAAGAGCGAGGTTCCGAAGGAGCCATTTTTACACATTTGGTTGTCTTCGACCTTCTGCCACTGAAGAGGGGCCGCATCCACTTCAAGGTCCCGGGTATTCGCGAACTGTGCACTGCAACCAGCCTCAGCTTCATGAAAAGAGACCGCTATATTATTGCAGGAATGATATTTCCACAACCAAATACAATGTGCTTACATTTTTTCCCAAGGCACTTTTTGAACAGTTTCGTAGAGTTGCTAATATATACTTTCTTTTGGCTGCGTGCCTTTCAGCCTCTCCTATTTCACCTTTTAGTCCACTGAGTATGATTGCTCCTTTGGCATTTGTTGTTGGGCTTAGTATGGCAAAGGAAGCATTGGAAGATTCACGCAGGTTTGTTCAGGATCTTAAAGTTAATCACCGGAAAGTTAATCAACATAAAGGCGATGGCATTTTTGGTCACAGGTCATGGCAGAACATTATGGTTGGGGATGTAGTAAAAGTAGAAAAGGATAAGTTTTTTCCAGCAGATTTGCTTCTCTTGTCATCAAGTTATGAGGATGGGATATGTTACGTCGAGACAATGAATTTAGATGGTGAGACCAACTTGAAGGTCAAAAGATCTTTGGAATCTACCTTGGCCCTAGATAGTGATACTGCTTTTAAGGATTTCACTGGAACAATAAGATGCGAAGACCCAAACCCCAGTCTTTACACTTTTGTTGGAAACTTTGAGTATGAGCGCCAGGTTTATCCTCTTGATCCTAGTCAAATTCTCCTTCGAGACTCTAAGCTTAGGAACACTGATTACATCTATGGAGCGGTCATTTTCACTGGTCATGACAGCAAAGTCATGCAGAATTCCACAAGATCCCCTTCAAAAAGGAGCACAATAGAAAAGAAGATGGATTATATCATATACACTCTCTTCACTGTCCTTATCTTTATATCTGTTATTAGTGCCATAGGATTTATTGTCAAGACTAAGTACCAAACCACAAAGTGGTGGTACATACGCCCTGATGATATCGAATACCAGTATGATCCCCAGAAAATTGGATTGGCTGGGATGAGTCATTTGATTACTGCTCTCATTCTCTATGGATATTTGATACCCATCTCACTCTATGTTTCCATTGAGGTTGTGAAGGTTTTACAGGCAACCTTCATTAACCAAGACATTCAAATGTATGATGAAGAAACTGGAACTCCAGCTGACGCAAGGACTTCAAATTTGAATGAAGAGTTGGGCCAGGTGGATACAATTCTCTCCGATAAAACTGGAACTTTAACCTGCAATCAGATGGACTTCTTTAAGTGCTCCATTGCTGGTACTCCATATGGTGTGCGTTCTAGTGAAGTTGAAGTTGCTGCAGCGAAGCAGATAGCTTCTGATCTCGAGGACGCGGATTCAGAGCTGTCCAATTTCCCCATGCCTAATAAGAAAGCACATGTTTCATGGGAAAATTTTGGAAAAGTTGATGAAATCGAACTAGAGACTGTTGTTACTTCCAAAGGTGACGAGGATCAAAGGCAGGCCATAAAGGGTTTTGGTTTTGAAGATGACCGTCTCATGAATGGTAATTGGTTGGAAGAGCCCAATGCCGATGACATTTTATTATTTTTCCGAATACTAGCAGTTTGCCATACCGCCATTCCTGAGCTGAATGAGGAGACGGGAGGTTTTACATATGAAGCTGAGTCTCCAGATGAAGGGGCTTTTCTTGTAGCAGCAAGGGAATTTGGCTTTGAGTTTTGTAGGAGGACTCAGTCAAGTATTTTCACACATGAAAGAATTTCTGCTTCAGGGCAAGTGGTGGAAAGGTAAGAATTCATGGAAGTTGAAAACTTTTATCCTTATCTATTTGTTTTCCGTTGTTTGCACCCTCACACCAGGGGTCCCAAATCAGGTTTTTGTCCTTATTCATGTCTATTGATATTTTTGTTTATATACTTTTGGGCGAATTATTCAGGGAGTACAAACTCTTGAATCTACTAGATTTCACAAGTAAAAGAAAGCGTATGTCAGTGATTGTCCGTGATGAGGAGGGCAAACTTTTTCTTTTTTGCAAAGGGGCTGACAGGTTAGCTTACAGTATCTATTGTTCTTGCCTATGTACTCAATGATGACAGATGAATGTATAGTGTTGATTATCAACAGCACCTTCTCAAATTATACATTAGATAAATGAAACTGAAAATTCATTCATGCTTCTCAACCTATAGCAAATATACAACATAATCACAACAACCTCCTTTTTCCATAGAAGAAGCTTGCAGAAACACACATGTATGCTCCCATAAAAAGGCATCTCCCTTTAAACTTGACATGCATTATTTTCTTGCTTGGTTATGCAGTATCATATTTGATCGTTTGTCCAAGAATGGAAAAATGTATTTGGAGGCTACTACTAGACATTTAAATGATTATGGAGAAGCAGGTTTGCGAACACTAGCTCTGGCATATAGAAGGCTCGAAGAAAAAGAGTACTTGGATTGGAACAATGAGTTTCAGAAAGCCAAAGCATCTGTTGGGGCTGACAGAGAGGCAATGCTTGAGCGGGTATCAGAGACTATGGAAAAAGAGTTGATTCTTGTTGGGGCAACTGCTGTAGAAGACAAACTGCAGAACGGGGTAGAATTGTCATTCTTTGTAGTCAATATATATTGCTGTTTTCTGTACTTCAAATCTTCAACCACATTCAACTTATTATCCTCCTCAGGTTCCTGAGTGCATTGATAAACTTGCTCAAGCTGGTCTCAAGATTTGGGTATTGACGGGGGATAAGATGGAAACTGCAATCAACATTGGGTCTGTTATCCTCAAATTACCTAGCCTCATATACTATTACATTTATGTTCTAAATAGATAAGGTTGAACTTGCACAAAAGTGCCTCTGTAACAAAGCATGATGAAGTTGTATTTTCCGTGGTACAGTTTTTCCTGCAGTTTGCTTCGACAGGGCATGAAGCAGATCTGTATAACAGCGAATTTAGACTCAGTATCGAGTGATGTCAAACAGGTACCCCTTTACATTGAGAAACGTATAAGAGATTACTTTATGGACTTGTGTTTCATCTGATGTTGGGCCTAGTTCTTTTGTTCAACACCGCAGGCCATCAAGGACAGCATATTAAATCAAATCACCAATGCTACACAAATGATAAAGCTGGAGAAGGATCCCCATGCTGCATTTGCATTAATTATCGATGGGAAAACTCTGACATATACTTTAGAAGATGACGTGAAGCATCAGTTTTTGGGACTGGCAGTTGATTGTGCATCTGTCATCTGTTGTCGTGTTTCTCCCAAGCAAAAGGCACTGGTATGACCTTTTGTCTGTTTTATGTTGTGATTTTGTGGGCTCATTTTTACCGATTTATACTGCATACGAGTATTTGATTTTTGGATTTATATGTGTGGATGATTGCTCACATGGATCCATCTTAGTTAGATAGGAAAACTTGGGTCCATTTAAATTCAGATGGATCTATTAGTTCAGTTGTGTATGCCAGTCATTTCCACACTTTTGTAGATTGCATTGATCTAACTCTGTCACTATGTCAACTCTGAGATATAAAGTTTGCATTTTATATTGTCCTGATTTCTTAATCATCTGGTGCCAGGTCACAAGGTTGGTAAAAGAAGGAACTGGGAAGACCACTCTCGCAATAGGTGATGGTGCAAATGATGTTGGCATGATACAAGAAGCAGATATTGGTGTTGGAATCAGTGGGGTTGAAGGTATGCAGGTCAGTGGCATACATGACTGTCTCTTGAAGAAAAACTATTTCTTAAATATCACTGCAGATGACTGGATGATTCTAACCTTTAACTTTGCAAGTTGGAATGGCATACATGTTATATTTCAGATGCCAAATCAAATTCTAGTTTTATATAGTCTTATTATTTTCAAAAATAACCGTGATTTGAAAAAACCTGTCATGTTTCTTTTTGCATGTCTGGGCTCCGTTTTTCTAGCTGTACTGTTGACCAGATGTCTTGTCAAGCCTTTTGTGATAGTTGTCTTGTAATTAGTGCTGTTGATCCACTGCAAGAGTAAAGTGAGCTTCCTTTTTGCATTATCAATAATAATTTGCAGACTGATACAAAAAATTGCTTAAAATGAAACTTATTTAACATTTTGGTATTTTCTTAATTCTTTTTGTCATTATAGTCTGAATATAGTTATTTCTAAATTCTGATCAGATTGAATTGAATTGCTAAATTTTATTTTAATGTGGAAAAGGATTTGCAAATTTTCTGATGTTTCCTTAATTGTGATGCACTTCTCAATTGTCATTTTAAGTTGTGGTCTCAAGCATGCAATTTCCTTTCAGGCAGTGATGGCCAGTGACTTTTCGATTGCCCAGTTTCAATTTTTAGAGCGGCTTCTGGTGGTTCATGGACACTGGTGTTACAAGAGAATTGCGCAGATGGTAATTGATTAATGATTGTCTTGATCGTCATTCTCACAAGTTGGACCCCTTGCCTTCAATGCCTTGTGTGCTGTGTATCCTTTGCATGGATAGAGAAGCTCTTAATAACATTTTTAGCATGTGTCTATGATGAATTGATTCCTTCATTTCTCTTCTTAATCTGTATGTTATGCCTTGCAGATCTGTTATTTCTTCTACAAGAATATAGCCTTTGGCCTCACCATCTTCTATTTTGAGGCCTTTACTGGCTTCTCTGGCCAATCGGTTTATGATGACTGGTACATGATCTTGTTTAATGTTGTTCTGACATCATTACCCGTCATTTCACTTGGCGTTTTTGAACAAGATGTTCCATCGGAAGTTTGCTTACAGGTTTGTTCTCTTGCTATGTCTTCAACAAGTTTCATCCTCTGAAAAATTCAACCTATTAGTAAGTTGATGTTGTGCTTTGCAGTTTCCCGCACTATACCAACAAGGACCCAAAAATTTGTTCTTTGATTGGTACAGAATATTGGGATGGATGGCCAATGGTTTATATTCCTCCCTTGCCATCTTCTTCCTCACGGTCACCATATTCTATGATCAACCATTCCGTATTGATGGCCAGACAGCTGACATGGCTGCCGTCGGAACAACGATGTTCACTTGCATCATTTGGGCAGTCAACTGCCAAATCGCATTGACAATGAGCCATTTTACATGGATTCAGCATCTGTTTGTATGGGGTAGCATACTTACTTGGTACCTCTTTCTCGTGTTATATGGCACACTTTCTCCAGACCTTTCCAAAAGTGCTTACCATTTACTTGTTGAAGCTCTTGGACCTGCACCTATTTATTGGTCAGCAACACTTTTAGTTACAATTACATGCAATCTTCCTTATTTTGTCCACATATCCTTCCAAAGATGTTTTAATCCCATGGATCACCACATTATCCAAGAAATCAAGCACTACAAGAAAGATATTGAGGATCAACACATGTGGACGAGGGAGAGTTCTAAAGCCAGACAAGAAACCAAGATTGGGTTCACTGCAAGAGTGGAGGCAAAAATCAGACAATTGAAGGGAAAGCTGCAGAAAAAACAATCTTTCTTGTCTGTTTTGTCCCCATCACGTACATAATTAACAGTTTTGAGTATTTTTAGGCTTTTCGGGTTAATTTTTTTGTTTAAATTTTGCCCCTTTTAAATTATTTGCTTGCTTATATTATTATATTAATTAAAAACGGGGTGAATTAAAGTCTCATTCACTGCAGAAAAACATGTATGTATGTAACATATTTACGTAGAAGAGTGTCGGTGTGTGTTTCTTATACCAAATGTTTATGATTAAGTGACATTGAAACAATGAAATAGCTACTTTGTATTTTTTTTAAGAAAAATATTGTCTTGTGACTAGGTTCTATGACTGTATGGGGAGACGCCCCATCACCAAGGTTCATGCCGTCAATGAAATGTTGGGGTTGTTAGTATAGTCATATTTTTACAGAACTACATATATATTCGGAAGTGTCCTTCTAGATATGTTCGGAAGTGTATTTTCTGATGCAATGGCGGAGCATAAAAAGTTTGTATAACTTTAGTGGTGCATAATTTTAAGGTGATATTTATTGTGTTTTTTATTAGAAAAAAATTATCTTCTCGTCTAAAAATCAATTTCATAATTATTTTTTATAAGAAAATACTTTTTATTACGATAGACAAACACAAAAAAACTTTTACTTTTTCTGAAAAACTCTAAAAAAATCAGAGTTATTAGGTCTATTTATTTAAAATTTGATTTTAATTTTTTTCTTAAATTTTTTTTTACAAAAAGTTATTTGAAAATATTAATTGTTTTAGATTTATTTGTTATCAATTAAAAATAATTTTAATCTTCAATAATTAAATATTTATTATTATATATTTTAACATAATAAAAATTATACTATTTAAAAATAACTTCTCAAAATAAATTTCATTTTAATGATTTTTTTATATTTTATTGGC
>JBBPBS010001102.1:3645689-3675072 GCA_037974835.1 Cicer judaicum
AAAAAAAAAAAAAAAAAAAGAGGTCGATGAAGAATGCGTGAGGCGAGGTTAAGCGCGTGGCAACGAACATTGATTCATCATTCATTCATCTCTCACAATTTCTCTCTCTCATCATCATCTTCCTCATTTCTGTTTCCTTTATCCTTTTTTTTTTAATTCCAATTTTGTCCTCTGCTTTTTCATCGTTTCTCAGTTATGCCCTCTTCTTCCGCGATGGCGTACTTGAAGTCGTAGCTCCGCTTTTTCAATTCCGATTTTCAATTTCCCAAACCTTTTAGGGTTTAATGGAACCTCGAATTGGGAACAAGTTCTGTCTTGGTCGGAAAATTGGTAGTGGATCTTTTGGAGAGATCTATCTCGGTTCGTTCTTCTAACTCGTCTCATCAGTTTTTGCATGTTCATGAATCACTATGACTTCCTCTGTTTTTTTTTGTTTTTGTTTTTGTTTATTTAATTAGTTATTTTTGTGCAGGAACCAATGTTCAGACAAATGAAGAGGTTGGGATTAAGCTTGTGAGTATTCTGATTCTGACCTATTACCTACCCTAATTTGGAAGAAAAAAAAGTTAGCTTTTTAATTTTTGGTGATTGCAAAATTCAAATACTTTTTACTCAAGTTTGCTGAGAAATTCAAGGAGTTACATAAACTAGGAGAGTTGGAATGTTTTTAGTGATATTGAAATGAAACAATGGATTCCAAACAAAGAGTTGTAGAGACAATATGGGGTATTGAATTTCTTTTAGTATGCTTTTAATTTGTTTTCATCACTGAACTTGTTGGTTTATTTTTGCTTGGTAATTGAAGTTTTGTGCATCTCACGGCTGCAATATTGAAAGTATTAAATGCTAATTGCGACTTGATTAGATGAGTAGTTTGTTTTTGTTATTTTATTTTGCTTTTGTTTGATTCAGGAAAATGTCAAAACCAAGCATCCTCAATTGTTGTATGAAGCAAAGCTGTATAAATTACTGCAAGGAGGAAGTAAACTCCCATCTTTGGTGAATTTGTGTATTTTGGAACTCTTTATTTGTCATTGACTTCATATTACTCACTCGGTTTAAATGTTTTTGGTTGGCTATCTTGTATTTCGAAGCTGGAATCCCGAATATAAAATGGTCCGGGGTCGAAGGAGAGTACAATGTCCTTGTGATGGATTTACTTGGCCCTAGTCTTGAGGATTTATTCAATTTCTGTAATAGGAAATTGTCCCTCAAAACTGTTCTCATGCTTGCTGATCAAATGGTAGGTTTTCTTGTATTGCATAAGCTTCTAATTGACACTCACCTGTTTTCTTAAAATGTCTCAATCTGGTGCTGTTTCCAGATAAATCGAGTCGAATTTGTTCATTCCAAGTCATTTTTACATCGGGACATCAAGCCAGACAACTTCCTCATGGGTTTAGGGAGGCGTGCAAATCAAGTATTTGTTTAATTTTTGTTTTCTCAGCTATTTTCTTAATTTTTCTGATCATGTCCTATGCATATGTATCCATTTCACATTTTCCTTTTTTGTAGGTATATGTCATTGACTTTGGTCTTGCTAAGAAGTTCAGAGACAGCACTACACATCGGCATATTCCCTACAGGTACTTTTATCGCATCTTTAGTTTTATGATTTTTTTCAGAATGGTTGCACAGTTAAACTTTAAACTATTCCCCATCAGTATACTCCTTATCATGCTTCTGTTTTATAGAATCTACAATCAGGGAAAGTCCTATATCTGGATGTTATGCCATTGTTAATTATTTATGTGAATAACTGACTATTTAGTGGGCAGGAAAGTATTCTTGTAAAAGAAACAACAGCTTCAAAGTTAACATCATTGAAAGATGTGAAACTGATGCGAACCTGGGGTTGGATTACTTAAACAGTAAATTGAAGAAAAACAGATCAATAATGAAAATAAAGAAATGTATTATTTATGGAAGTGAAAGATAACTGCAAAAGGATGAATATCCAAATGCCCACAGAGCTAGGCTCCTACAGAGAACAATATCCTCTGTCCATAACTAACAAATGACTTTCCAAAAGATAACCATTTCTCTCTCACCTTAGTCCCTATATAACCGATTGGGTAACATGCTTTCCTCACCCCCTGCCTCATCAGCATTCCTTTTCCCCCCCTCCTAACAAACAAATTTTGCTTTGCGCTGGAAATTATCATGATTTTGCATTCCAAACATTGATTACTTTTCTGCCCTTTGATTTGTTTATGTGTCTATAATCATTGCATTACTTGTTACCCCAGTTCTTAAAGTAATTTGTCCGCTATGATTTGCCTTTGTTTGAACCAAGACCCATTGATGCCATACTTACTTGCATAATAACTTTTTCTGATGTGTAAAATTAGCCTATTCAATGCTTAAATCCAATAATATTATTTTCGTAATTATGCATAATGTTTTTAGATAATTTGGACGTCCATATCATAGGTATGTAATCTTATAGTAGATATTTACTTTTTAAATGTTAAAATTAAGCGGCAGTATGAAGTATCAATTAGTTTTTGTGTTGTATGAAAGTTATTAAAGGGTGAATGTATGCCAACAACTAAACTTGGTTTCGTTGGATTCCGACTCTCTCTCTCTCTCTGGGTGTGTGTGATCGCTTTATATAGTCTTAAAAGTTATTTATTTAAAGAACAAGTCAGCACTTAATTTATGTTGCTCTAAATAGTCAAGGAAGTATACTTTTGTGCTTTTTCTCTGAATCTGACTTTCTTGTAATAATCCTTTGCAGAGAGAATAAGAATCTAACTGGAACTGCTAGGTATGCCAGTATGAATACTCATCTTGGAATTGGTATGCTCTCTTTATCTCATTTGATCAATATCCTTTCTTAATGACTATTGATTTTGACCTGAGGATGTCAATTCTGTGCTTTAATAGAGCAAAGCCGCAGGGATGATTTAGAGTCACTTGGATACGTTCTTATGTATTTTTTAAGAGGAAGGTAATCATTCTCTCGCCTCTATTATTTGGTATTTCTTATATCTTTTAGTTACCTACTATTTCTTATTTGGTATTTCTGCAGTCTGCCTTGGCAGGGATTGAAAGCAGGTACTAAGAAGCAGAAGTATGAGAGAATCAGTGAGATGAAAGTTTCTACTTCTATTGAGGTATGATTGAGTGATGAAACGGTATTTTATTTCATATAATATATGTCCATTTTATCTTTGTAAAATCATAGTTGATTGTGGTTTGCTTTTTTGCTAGTCTCTTTGCCGTGGCTATCCCTCAGAATTTGCATCATACTTCCATTATTGTCGGTCACTGAGGTTTGATGATAAACCAGATTATGCTTATCTGAAAAGACTTTTGCGTGACCTTTTCATCCGTGAAGGTTTGAGCCTCGATTTCCGATTTATATTTCATTTGGAATGCACTAATGGCTATTGTCCTTGAAAACAGTATTTTAGAGTGTAGATGGACTGTTTTAATGTGATTTTTAGCTGTTCTTGCCTTGTTGCTCCAGGATTCCAGTTTGATTATGTCTTTGATTGGACCATTTTGAAATATCAGCAGTCTCAAATCGCCACTCCTCCTTCACGTGCCATTGTAAGTGATGTTGTGTTATCTCATTGCATTAGATGTTTGTTTGTTGAGATTAGGTTATTTTATTTTCATCGGAAATGACAATGTGACGCAGGGTCTTGCTGCTGGACCAAGTTCTGGTCTACCACTAGCTTCTCCAAATGCTGATGGACAGTCAGGTATAGTTTACATCCCTGATCTATAGTTTAACTATTTTGATTGAGGTGTTTACAGACAAATTGTTAGAGTATATTTTCATACCATTCAATAACCTGTTAGTTAGTCTCTGATACCCCCCCCCAATAGTTTGTCATTGAACGCATCCTTTTATGCTTTTTTTAATGTGGGGCCTACTGCCTTCTGTTTAGGTGGAAAAGATGGTAGGCATACTGGGTGGTCTTCATCTGATCCCACTCGCAGGAGAAACTCTGGACCTATTGCCAATGATGGAATCTTATCTAGAGAAAAAGCACCACTTACAAATGACTTAACTGGATCTAAAGATGCTATGGTGCGTATTTTTATATAAGTTTGTTTTGTTGCATCTTGTTTCTTTTGGTCATGATTTGATTTCAAAAGTATTGCTGTATCACTTGTGTTTCTATACACATCTGAAAAATAAGATTAGTAGGTGCTGTAAATATTTCTCAAAACTCTGCATTTTTTAAACATGTTATATACCATTTTCTGGGCTTCACTTCTGTGTGCCATACTATTGAGTTTTATGGTGTATTGGTACAGTGCATGTTATTCTATTTCTCAGCAAATAAAATGATTATAGATGCTGTATGTAGTATGATTGTTATCATGCATATATGATATTTCTCGCTGGTTAAGGTTAAATGAGGTTATCTGTTTATATGACAATTATTAGTTTTCACATTACTTGTTTGTGCATGGTTTATGCAGTTGTCAAGTTTGAAATTCTTTCGGTCAAGTGGATCTGCAAGGCGAGGTGCTATCTTAAGCAGCCGTGATGCAGTTGTTGGCAGTGAGACTGATCCCTCTCGTCCTCTCACTCTGGATTCGAGTCAAGGAGCACTTCGTAAAAGCTCTGGTGCTCAGAGAAGTTCACCTATCATGTCATCTGAGCCCAACCGAGTATCGTCTGGCAGAAACACATCATCAAACATAAAGAATTTGGATTCAACTCTTAGAGGTATTGAGAGTCTGCATTTTAATGATGAGAGGGCACAGTATTAGGAGCTGCTACTCTCGATCACCTTTCTTCCTTGTAAATTCTGGAAGGTTTACACTCGTAGTCACAAACTGCGGGGTGGAGTGTTGTCTGTGCGTTTTGCTGAAGAAAAGCTGCAAACGAATTGGGAATTATCCCCATAAGTATACAATAAAGATATATTTTGGTGGTTTCCTAACAAAACTAAAGGCATCTGTTCATATGGTCTCTGTTACACGGCTGATAAATATTTTCCATAACCTTTACCATTATTTTCTTTGATATTTTTAGCCTCAGTGATAAAGCATATCATTGCGCAAGATGTGAACCTGAGTTGTGTCTGTTTTTAGCACGATTCTATGATCAATATTTCATGTATGACAGTGGAGTGGAGCGAGTACCGGGTATTAACTATTATCACCTTGAATAACTACTGCCTTTAAATCCTGAATAAATATTAGTTGTGTTTGTAATTATTTTTTTATAATCATAACAAATTGAACTTCATTAATGTAAACACTTAATGTTCAAATTACAAAAGGTTCTAAATCAAATTCTAAAATCCCTATTCCTTAATGATCAAGATTTTGTGGTCCGCAAGTATTCATTCGAATGACACCTTCGTAGTAGTTGTAGTCCATGATCTTATAGACATTGGTGTTGTATCCTTTTCTCTGTGGTGATTTGCTACAGTCCTTTAGCTAGTAAACGTTTCTTCTCTTCAGTTTCTGTAATAGCAGACTATGTAGTCTGCTAAGAGCTTGTTGGTCATCTCTCCTTCACTTAAATTTGATTTCTTAAATTATTTAGAGTCAACCGTTACAATAATTTAATTATTAACTTATCGTATACATTTTTTATATTTTTAAAATAAAAAAGTCAAAAATAATAGTTTTATATGTTAATTTATTATTACACCAAAATTATTTTCTATCTATTTTTTCTTAAGTAATTTTTTTATTTAATTTAATTGTTTCTAGTCTATACACAAGTACACCTTATACAATACACAATTGTTTCTATTGAATATTCTTCCATGTTATTTTTGTCAATCCCATAGTTAAATTTTCAAACTTGCATGATCTAAAACTTCAGTTTCTATACCGGTACTTAATGGTTTGTTTAACGTTAGGATATAATTAAAATCCATTTTAGGAGTTTTATTTTTCCACTTATTATAACGACTTTAATTTTTATCTATTTAAGAGTTATAATGTCAACATGTATACCTAAAGAATACAATCCCTATCAATGGCACCAAAGAAAGAAACATCACATAACAAAATGATTGCAAATATGTCCACAAACATAATAATGCAAATTATTTTATTGCTAATACTATTGTCACACGTATCAAATGCATTTAATTGGGAATGTTGGGGAGCTTCAATGTATGAACTAACATTTCAAAATAAAATGGCTGATGATACTCCAGGATATGATATGAATGAAGATGAGTTAATAGTTAGATGTAAATCGGATGATATATTCTATAAAGATCAAGTAGTAAAACCAAAGCCAGAAGCAACTTTTACATTTAATGATGGATGGGTCTTTGGTAGGACGTTCAATTGCACTGCTAGTTTGGCTTATTATGATTGGGAGGCTACATTTATAGCTTTCAATTCTACTATAGAATGCAAAAAAGATAAACATTGCATATGGCAACTTCGCAGAAGACATCCTTATTTATATGATTCAAAACATAAACAATGGGTGCAACAAGAGTATGTTTATGATCCATACAACGACAAATAAATATGTAATTCTTTAAGTCAATTATTCAAGACACTTGGCCATAAACAAATTTTCATTACTGTCAACTTTTGATGCCCATTATAAAGAAGGTTGTCATAAGAAATAATTAGTAATATTAATGAAATAGTAATATTAAAGTAATAAGGGAGAAATTTGCTCCCTAAATTTCTATGATAATTTGCTCCATAATATATTGAGGATAAATCTGGCTATTAACATGAGTATCTCATGTTCACTTTGCCGTAATTCCAAATTTTTCAAGATAGAGAAAAAGTCTAAGCCTAAAGGCTCAACTTATTTAAAAAAGTTTTGAAATTTTACTTGTCTTTTCAAATTAGGATAACTTAATTTAGATAAATATGCTTAAGATACACAATCTTAGAAAAAGTCAATAATCCGAAATCTCAAATAAAATATTTATTATTATTTGAAAATTTTTGGTATGCATGAGTTTGATTGAGTACCGATACTCATAAAACAAAATCAATCCAAAGTTTATATTATTTAAGAATTAACTAAAAATAAAATAATAACACAGCTTCATATGATTGATTGTTGAATACTATAATAAACAAATATTTTATTTTATTTTATTTTTTGATGAAAAATATTTTTTTTCTTCTAAAGTTCCGTATTTCTTTCAACTATTATAGTACATACTTTTCTAGAAACAGTAAATGAAAACTCCAATATAAATCAATGAGTAAATTCCCAACTTTTTTTTATGAGGTAATTCTAATTGCTTTCTTCACCTCTTTTGGAGACAATGAAAAAACATCAGAACCAAAAAACCAAATGCTAGTTCCAAAGCAATAGTATTACAGTACAGTACCATTTATGTTTGAATTGATGATTAAGAAATTTAGATGCTAGCAAATATTTATACACATATATTGCCTCCTTGAAATTTGATGAACTGAGCAGGATGACATCTATATAAACTTTGGATTTTAACTTAACTCTTTGTAAGTATAGTGAATTTAATTTAGATGCATAAATTGACGATGTAAAATGTAAAATATTTTATACTATCAACACATCACAATTATTTATGTTTATTATATTTATTATTTTAAAAATGATTAACATCCAAAACAAATATTTTTAAACGTTATGATTGTGACTCAATGTAAATATAAAAACACTTTATACCATTTTATACCGTCAACTTAGATAGATTTAGTATCCAAATTAAAACAAGTAAATCACAACACAACACAAAACAAAAACATAAAAAAAGAAACTATAGACTATATAGTATATAAATAATTATATACCCATCAATTAATGAATCACCACCATCTTCATGTGTTCTTGATCCACCTGAGACTCTTCTTGAAAGTACCTTTCATTTTCCCTTCAACATCATATACTTTATACCCAGCTACTCTTTTCTTTCTCTGCAACTCTGGATCATTAATAAAGCTCCAATTTTTTGATGTTTTTCCAAATGTTCTTTCCCCTTTTTCAATCTTTATTTCTTTAGTACTAACCTCATAAGCATAATTTGTACTATAACATCTCAGATCTTGCATGCTAGTGGGAGCTACCCTTACATCAGTGTAGCTCTCAATTTGTAAACTTTCATATCTGCATGATTTGGATCTGAATTCCATATATGATGAGAATTCTCAAACTTAGTTGAGAAATTAAAGAATAATGAAGGTGAGGAAATATGGTTGATGGTTTTGCTTTCCTTTTTCCTTTTTGTATTTTATTGGTATTGTTTATTAATTCTAGATTTTTTAACCTTATATAAACAATAAATTTTTGTATAAAAAATATGGTGGTGATGTTGATAACTTAATATTTATTTTGTCGTTTTTTTCTTGAATGGAGTTAGTATGGGCAGAGAAACTTTCAACTTTGGCTAAGACAGCAGAATTTCATGAGGTGTTGTAGTTTGACTAGTTTTCACACGTGGAAGTGACAAAAATGGGAATTTGGAATAGGTCCAGTTCACTGCACCCTAGATTTAAAGGTTGGATTTTAACTATTTTTAAATCTAAAAATTTTAAATCCAAAATTCTGAAATCGCTTAATTTTGATTGGACTACTCAGATATATTCCTAACATCTATCGCGGGTGGTTTATAAAATCCACATCTGATTTTCTAACTTAACTAACTTAAATGATTAGTGACTTGAGATAAGCCAAATCCAATGGGGGAGTATGATCACATGGTTAGCAATAAAGTGGATATAGTATTGTACAAAAAGAAATAGGAAAGAGATAGAAATATGAGCACCCCGTTAACTAATTAATCAAACAAATTTGATAGAATCCCAATACAAATTGCATCAGACCACTTGTGTTTGATCTCTAATAGTCTAATAATGAGTAAAATAAATTAATGAATAAATAAAATTCAAAAGATAGTACTTGTCCAAAAGAGCAAAATCCCTGACGACTTAACATAGAACAAAAATTAACTCATCAGAGTAAATCAGCAACATTTGATGGCAGCTCCTCTATACTCACATTGTAGAATTTCTGAATATCAGCCAGCATTCTGGTATCATCCATGGTCACAAAGTTTATAGCAACACCTTTCCTTCCAAATCGCCCACTACGACCTATACGGTGGAGATAGTTTTCAGGTTGAGTTGGGAGATCATAGTTTATGACCAAAGACACTTGTTGCACATCAATACCACGTGCCAAAAGGTCGGTGGTAATGAGAACTCGAGAAGAGCCAGACCGGAACTCGCGCATGATGATATCCCTAGTGTTCTGGTCCATGTCACCGTGAGTGGCCGAGACTGTATGATCATTGCTTCGCATCTTGTCAGTGAGCCAGTCCACCTTGCGCCTTGTGTTCACAAAAATGACACTCTGAGTGATTGCCAGAGTCTCGTAGAGATCGCATAATGTCTCTAGCTTCCATTCTTCCTTATCAACGTTGACATAAAACTGCTTGATACCCTCAAGAGTCAGCTCATCACGCTTTACCAGAATTCTAACTGGCTTATTCATGAATTTCCTTGTAATCTCAAGGGCTTCAGGTGGCATTGTAGCTGAGAATACTCCAACCTGAATTTTTCCTGGAAGTAGCTGGAAGATGTCATAGATCTGCAACATCAACCAAATTTTTTGTAATGTCATTTAAAATGGAACATGAACTTTAGCTAGACATCACATCATTAAGATTCAGCAAGTAAAACTTTGTTATTATTTTGCTTTTTATTAAAAGAGAGGAGACCAATTTTGGTTCCTAAGAAAAAATGCATAACCTAATTTAGTTCTTGAGAAAAATAAGTCATATTTAGTGTCTAAAATAAGATAAACCAGGACAACTTAGTCGCTATCACGTAACACAACATGCAATAGAAAAGCATTAAACAAAGACTATTTTGTCCCGATTTATTTTTCTCATGGATTTAAAGATGTTCCTATTTTTCTCAGGTATCAAAAATTGGGTCTTCACTCTTATTTTTAAAAAAGCATATTGACAAACCTGATCCTTGAAACCACGTGAAAGCATTTCATCAGCCTCATCCAGAACAAACATCTTTATGCGATCTGAGACAAGAGACTGCCTCCGCAACATGTCAAACACACGTCCTGGAGTGCCAACAACGGTGTGAACACCAGCTTGGAGAATGCGCTGATCCTCACGAACACTTGTCCCACCAACACAAGCATGAACCTTAACACCAAGGAAATCGCCAAGAGCTCGCATGACCTTCTCAATCTGTTGAGCTAGCTCCCTTGTAGGGGCCAAAACCAAAGCCTGGCACTGAACCAATCCGTAATCGAGCTGCTGCAAAATTCCAGAACAAAATGTGGCTGTCTTCCCAGTTCCTGACTGAGCCTGTTGAATCACATCCAGACCTTGGCAGAAAGGAACAATTCCTCTTTGCTGGATTGCAGAAGGCCTCTCAAAACCTTCAGAACAAGATAAAACATCACACACATGATTCTGTGATAACTGTAGCAAGAGAAATATTATATTCTTTTAAACATGTTCACTGAAGCCTTCATACAAATGTACTCGTTTTCAAAACAACGAAAAGTTTAGAAAATATATTGGATTCTACCACGTTGGTCTGTTTATTTTTTCCTTTCTACTCGGTAAATAATTTTGAAACACAAATATAGTTAAAATACAAAAACTACAGCCATGTATGAGATGAAAATGTTGATGTCCATCGTTACCGTAAGCATATATGCCTCGCAGAAGGTTTTCTTGCAGCCCCATTGCATCAAAGCTATCATGGACTTCATCATATGAGGTGAAGAATTCTTGCCCATCACTGGCAAGCCTGTGAAGTAAATTTACAAGACATCAAATTACATAAAAAAAAAGGTACATGAATAATGAATTCAATCATTACAAATGGTGAACAATATGAAGTATAGGAACACACAGTTCATTCATCTTAGTGTCATAATGATTAGCATCAAATTGTGATCCTTCTGGAGCCAAACCTGCCATCACTACAAAAACCAAAACTTATGTTAAGAAAAAGAAAATACAAAGCCGTACATTCGGATTCCAGAAAAAGCAAAACAGATAATTAAAGAAAGTCCCGAAAACCATTCATGGACAACTCGAGCAACAGCATAACAGGAACATGAGTTTGGAAGAGATGTTACTGTTACTCACGCACATGTTTAACAAAAGCACTTCCTCCACCATGAGACATATAACAGAAGAGCAAAACTTGCAGTACATGAAGAATGAAATGCAAACACAAACACGAATAAATAAAATCACTAAAATAAAAAGTTGCAATCCACTAGGAGTTTTAGAAAATGCATTTGAAAAATTGCGTGAACTTTTTTAAAACTTCTAAAAAAATATGACATTATTTTCAGTATTTATGAAAATGAATTCTTTTCTCTCAAGTTAGCTTTCATATTCTCTTTATCACAATTGAAAAACAAAATCTATAATCAAATGTCATTCATACCAGCCACTAACATACAGTAAAAATTGAAAATAATGTTAAGAGAGTAAACAGTCCTAAACTTCAATTTCACTAAAATATCTGCAGTGCAGAAGACATAAAAAAGGCAAAAATTGGATAACAAAACAAGTATTTTCCATTCATCTAACATTCATTGAAACAGTACCAAAATCAAAGGGTGACTAGAAAAGCAAACACATGTAATTATTCAAATGCCAACTCCTGAGATGAAATTGAGTACAATATATTAAAGATCATAATAAGTATCCAAATACATTTCCAAACAAAAAAAAAACTAAGTATTCAAATAACAAATCAATTAACAAATATTTACAGGGATATAAGGTTGGCTAGATGACAAGAGTTAGAGAGTGAAGTAATAAGAGATCATAGGTTCCATCCACACCATCAACAAAATACTAATAATATTAAAAATACTAATTATTAATATCGGCCGATACAAAAATAAATAAATAAATAAATATGTTTCAGAAAAAAAAAATCACAAATATTCACCACCCTAATAACCCTACAAATCTAAAAACATGAACTTTTTGCATGGAAACTAAATAACAACCGAAAATAAAATTGATGGGTCGGTAAAAAGATGAGAAATTTGAATGAGAAAAACAATCAGATCAGCGACAGATTGATAACACATAATCAGTCATTAACAATATTTGAGGAATTTATATGAAAAAGAAAAATAAAAAAGATTAAAACCTGGTAATGAGCGTTGAAGAGTAGAGAGAAGCGAAAGAATTAAGAGATAGCGGCGAAGGGGGAAACTCCTCGGATCTGCACCGTGGAGTTAAAGAGTGGTGAATGAAAAGGGAAGAGGAACTCTTTATATATTCGGAAAAGGGTTAAAGGTAATTATGATTTACCACGTTTACCCTTTCGCATTACTTTTTTCAGATCCTTATCATTATTCTTTTTTATTTAATGATTTAGATTATCAATTAAGATTTTATTTTATTTTATTTTAGATTTGTTAATAATTTTTTTTTATAAATAATTTGGTGGCTAAATTACATACATTATTAAGAATAATTTCCGATTAGGGTATTAACAATTGTTTATTTTGGAATAACAAAATTATTCTGATAAGAAATTTTTAAAATAAACAATTGTTAAGAAAAATTAAAATGTTTATTAATGCAAATGTATTTTCATAGATAACTTTTTTTTTCCTTACATTTTTACTTTTTATTTCTTTATAGGAACATACCTCAATGTCCTAGGCGCCTAGGCCCATATCAATGAGCAAAGGGGAAACAATACAAAGAGGGAGTCGCCCACCACTTTGAGAAAACTTGGATTTTGTATCCCTCAATTAGATGTATATTCTTCAAATTATTAAAATTCCAAAATTATTTCTTCAATTTTTAATTAATAAATGGTAAAAAAAATTATTCTAAAATATGATTCTCAACTAAATATTTTGTAAGTAAAATTTTTCACTTAAAAATCTGGTACACAATTTATAACTATCGGAAATTTCATTTTTAAAATTTACGGTTATACAATATGTTTACCGGAAATTTCGCCAACAAACTTTCGGTACATTATCTATACTACCGAAAAATTATGCCTTGAAATTTCTGGTAGCTAATTTTATAATATCGGAAATTTCAAATATCCGATATTTACTTTTACTCAACCATAAATTTCAAAAATTCAATATGTATTTATTTATTTTTTATTTTTTGATATCGAGATGGAAAAAACACAACAATTATGTATAGATTTGACTGAAACATTAACAACTGGTCAATTTTTTGAGTGATGAGAAGTTGTGATATATTGGACAAGATTGACCGACAAAATCGAGTAGTTGTTATCATTATTTCCTATGGTCCTTACTAAAGAAAAAATAAATAAAATGTAAAAAAAAAAAACACTTTTCATGAAAATTCAATGAGAAATGAAATTTTCGGTGAATTTTTCAGAAATTTGAAATTTCTCGAAATTTTTAAATTTCCGATAGTTATGAGTCAATATCAAAAATTTCAAAAAATAAAATTTCTTTCTAAACTTCCGGAGAACTTGAATCCAAATTTTCCGACACACAACATACACTCCAGAAAACTTTGTTCAAGTTTTTCGGTACATAAGCTAACTTCCAAGCAACTTTTTCAACCTTAACCTCTCCTCCTGTTCAAGTTTCTCGATAGATAAGCTAACTTCCAAAAATCTTTTTTTAACTTCTTTGGTATAGAAGTCTCTTCTTGGAAACTTGAAGTTTAACATTTTTGGTAGTTACCAGAGAACTTGAACCTCAAGTTCTCCCAAAGTTATATAATTATTTTTTATTTTATTTTAATTAATTGTGATTTATTTCTTTTAATTTTTTAATTTTTCAGTGGGCGCACAAGAAAGAGACGACAAAATCATACGATTACATTTGACACTGATACTTCTACATCATCTGTGATAAATCCTCTAGGGATGATTCAACTAACAGCTTCAAGGAGAAGAAGACAGATGATAATTGAAGACGATGATGAGGGAAAACATGATCATCGATTTATCCCTAATGTGACTATCCATCAGCAGGAGAAATCTCCTATAGTGCATGAGGAGGAGGAAGTACATGAGCATGAGGAAGTTGTACTTGCTCATGAGGGAGATGATATGGAGGAGAGGCATGATGGAGCTCAAGGAACCAGGATCTTCACAATATGTTGCATTAACATACTCAAAGTAAGAAGGGTCTCAATATATATCATATTCATTCGACTTCTTACCCTTACTATTCTTCACTCGTCCTTTGGTTTTGACTTTTTCAAGTGATGGACACTGAACTTGTAGTTGGAAAAGCAAGTTCACACACTTTACTCTTCAACAATCGTTTTCCTATAACATCAAGTGATTGAAAGCGTTTACATAAGACATTCATCTTAGACATATCCAACTCTGATCCATCTTATGTGTCTTGGATGAGTTCACATTCTATGCTTAATTTTCTCCATTAAATATACACAAAATCTAGAGGAATTGGTTTACCCATGAATTTATATTGTGTCAATTCACAAGCACAAGATAACCCATATGTTATTTTGAAAGAGCACTCACATACAAATTTGTCAGTACCCACCCACTCAACTTTCTTGTATTTTTCAGCAGTACGTCTTTGAGCTTCTCTTAATACAAATGTATTCAATATCTGATAAAATGAATTTATGTGTTCATGCTCTTCATCATAGAAACTTTTCTGAAACGAGCCCCTGATTTTTTTATGTTGCAACCTTATCATGTTGTTCATAGCCTCCCAACATTTACACATATCACCCATGTTGTTTTCCAACATTAACTTCAATTTTCAATGAGCTGACTCGACCTTATCATTATATAAAAATTGTTACTATTGAGCAATTCAACAATATATAATAAAATTACAAAATCAAAGTTTTAGAGTCACATTACATACCTGTTAGTCATTGTGTTCCCTAAATGTATCACTTGATTTGTCCATGCTTCAACAAACATTTCCTTATGAGGAGCCAACCAAGTTTCTTTCAGATAGTCAACAAACACTTTATTATCGACACATGATTGCTCAAACATGCGCAAGTGCATGATATACTTTTTTTCATCACTGTAATACATAATGTCTTTCCACATATTCAATACCGACTCTTGTCTGTCCTTTTCAACTATTCAAGAAAATAATTATTATATCTTCAAGATAACATCTTCATGAAAAAAGTGTTCAATACATTCATACATATATTAAATATCTCAGTGATACTTGATGGACAAGAGACAACATGTGAAACACCAAGATAAATTATAAGAAGTATTGATTCACCAAAAGTTTTCTCCTCTTACATAGAAGACAACATTCTCAATTGTTATGAAATAATATTCTCATGAGAACAAGTTAATTGCACTGATAAATGTTCATATCGGTTCAGCAAAGTGACAAGATCAACTTTGAAGAATAAATTATTTCAAGATTGAGTAATTTATTTAAAGAATGATGAAAGAACATTCACTAGAATGTTTTGTTTGTTCTATTAAAGAACATATGACAATAAAGATCTTTTTGAAAGGACAACATGCAATAAATCAGGTGACATTTTGCACATGGACTTTTGAACATTTAATAACCAATTAAAAGTCAAGATTTGAAGGTCTAATTGCAAAAACAAACATGCAAAATATTCTGCAAAATGATACTAGATTGATGACATAATGGTTGCATAACATTCTAGTTGTCTTAAATAAAATACAACAGACAAATGAATTAATTTTGGGATCACTAAAAGAATATCTTTCACCTTACATCCCAAACACTTTTTACCATACACATTGAAATTAACTCAAATCTATCTTTTACACTAAATTAAATGTGTTTGTAAAAATACTTTGAAGGTTGAAAAGTGACCATAAAAATAGGTTGAAAAATAAATATTGTAATTGATCAATGTGTGATCAAGAGAAAAGGTGTAAAGGATAACATTTTAGTTTTGAAATGCATTGTAAAAATTTCATGATTGTGAGGACTATACTAGTCCATACTTTTTGTGTGTAATCTTTCTATACTTATCTTTAATTATTTGTATACACAAATGACACTTTACTATAAACTAATCTATTATTTCTAATATATCTTAAACATTTTGTACATTATGTTTCAAATTAAGATTGATCTTGAATTAATTTAAATTAAGCACATGAATCAAAATTTTAAAATAAACACATTTTAAACCTCAATTTCTTGTGATTTACATTGCTACTTCACTATACACTCCACTAAATGCTCATCTAACATTTAAGAAAAAATCTTTATCAAAATATATACCTGAAAGAGTAAAATACATTTATTTATCTATCAATCATTTGATTGAGTTGTAATCAAAGGTCTCTCAAGTTTGAACACTAGTCAAATTATGACAACATTCAAACATAAAGTTGATAATGATATTCAATCATTTAAATTGATATAAATTATATTAATCAAGAACAATACAATTCAAAGTCATTAAAATTGAAAAAGATAAATATGCGAACAAACTCACACCATTTAAGTTAATAGTATAAAACAACAAAATATATACAAATATAACAATCTACAAATTTAATAAAAATGAAGTGACCAAAATATCTGTCTCTGAAGTTGTAACCTTGAAGACGCCAAAATCATTGATTGAATTTGCATTGAATCGAGATTATTTGTCAATCTAAATCAAATGAATAATACAATAAAACGGAAAACCAAATATGTCGTATAAAGACGACAAACAAAACAATGAAAAGTCAAAAGATGTAATATGAAAGATAACTAAATACATGTGTAAACTACTTTTTAAAATAAAAATGAAAAACAAAACAATTTAAAAAGGTGATTTTAGAAGAAAAAAATTACCCAAAATCACTTTTCTTCACTGGAGAAGAAAAAAAAAACTCGTGGACGGCTTGCTTTTGGCAAGAGAGGAGCGGCTGTGAGATAGTAGTATGCAATACACAATTAAGTCTTATAGTTTCTATTGCTCCCACTTTGGGTCCAATTTCCATTCAATATTTGGTAGTCTTGTTACCCTTACAACATAATAGAAAGACAAGTTCGGCCATACAAGACTTCCCCCCACCTTTAAGAAATAAAAATGCAAAAGGAATCTGATAAATACATCTGAAAAAAGTTGTTAAAATCTCATTTCGCTAGACACCAAATTTTTACAAATCAAAATCAAAATGAATCTATTTATCAACCTTGCATTGACCAACTTAAGTCCAGTTGATCGTTTCACCACGCAAACCTGCATAAATAGACCAACAAGATCATTGGTTATTATTGAGAAAATCACACTATTTGCAAATTCACTAACAAGTATGAAAGAGTATTTATCTACATTACATTGTTCATAAAGTTTTTGTGCTAGCAACAACATTGCATCATTTTGTTCAGCTAAGTATGAGAGTCTTTCAGTCTCCTTGACTGCCTCATCTGCCAGATATGATTTGTGTTCGGCATCAGCAACTCTGTATGCTGCAGTATCAGCTGCTTCCTTCAGCACATCATTAGAGATGGATGATTGCCATTGCGGCTTGACATCTTTTTGTTTTGGTGAAGGTGGTTTTGTCACCATTGAGGCTTCTTTTTTTAGCTTGTAACAATTTTGTACCTGCAGTAGATGGTAAGTTGTCCAATTCACCAAGAAAAATAAGATTTAAGATATTTCAGTTTAAGAGTGCAGAGTCTCCATGGGAAGGTGGGATGGAAGCTATTGTAATGGTGATAGACTTGCTTGTAGGAGAATGAAAGAGAGCAAAGGTCAGCTGCTATTTACAGAAATATCCCCCACCCAAGACCCTTACAACCCCATCCAAGACCTTTACAATAACACAGCAGAGCCACAAAATCAAAGGTCTTAAGAATACAATGAAAAGCCACAAAGACGCTAAGAAATACAAGGGAAAAATTGAGGAGCATAGGAGGCAGGCAGATGTTTGTTTGTGTTTTTCGAAAAAGAAACAGAAATCACTCACTAATAGATATAATAACGTGCATTAAAGCAGAGTAGGTGAAATATTAAATATTAATAACTGACATACAAAGTTACATAAGCATCACAGAGGATTAAGTTACCTTTTCAAGCTTCCCTTGATTCACAAGGGTCCTCAACCTTGAACTCAGTGCCCTTCTGAAATTTTGAGGAGCCTGATGCTTTTGCTGCAGCATCATATGTGGTTATGATTACTTTTAAAAGTCTAAAATGAAAAAACCATGTAGAATACCAAATACAAAACAACAACTTGCACAATAGACACTCCATATAAACTAATTTTCCAACTTACATCAAGGCAAATTATATGCATTTCTATACAAGGCATTGGTTAATAAAATCATCTTAATAGCATAATCTCAAAACTGGGTATTTCAATCCAACTCACAAAATGGTATACTATGTGTGTTGTCAAATGATATGGAAACATTAAAAGCAATAAAAAACTTTATCTAACCTCGATGAAATTAGCAATGGCATTTAGATCAGAACCATTAGTATCCTTTAATGTAGATAGAGCTTCAAAAACCATGGCATTATACCTGATAAAACAAACAAAAGTACCAATAATCCCACATTATATGATATATTAATTGACTGAACAAATAGCATGTCATGTTAAAATGCTCCATCAAATTAATAGCAAAAGAACTAATGATAGTCACTAGTCACTACTAGTCAACTAGAAATGTTTTTCAGTGTAAACTATAACTGCACGAATAGTTTGGCAACATCATGCTTCATTATATTACAAAATAAAGTACATTAGTGGATAACATAATTCTTCATCAGACTATCAACCACTTATGCAGTTAGACCTGTCAAATCAGCCCAAACACGCCACTCAGCCCTGACCCACATGGGTCTGAGCCAAAGCTAAAAAACCTACACTTACAAAAGTCTACAAGCCAAAAATCACCTCAAAAACCAGTGGGCTTGGGCTGGCCCACTGATCCTATTTTTAAAAAAATTGCTTTCAAACAAATAGGCCTAGCCCATTCTATGGCGAGCCCACTCCATGGGATGGTTTGCTATATCAACTAAATCTTACAATTAATTAAAGGTATCGTTGATATTGATGAGTGCTTAACGACTTTATCCAGGCAGGATCACAAAGCAATCATCTGTGATGATATCAGTTTATTATTTCAACTCACAAGAAAATCATTTTGTGCAACAAAAATCATTTCATTCCAGATAAATTCCCTTTATTCTAAACTTTCAAGCATTCAAAGGACTGGAGTGCATGAAATTTGAACAATAAAATATGCACTAAATCAAAAATTCCAATTATAAGAAGTTACTTTCAACAACATTCACAAAAAAATTCCCCAATAATAGTATTTCATACATACAAAGGCGTAAGAATAACATCTATATCGGCCATTTTTTGAAGCATGGAAGTAAATTTATCTATCTTTAAGCAGCAAAGCGAAGAATCAAAATCAAACCTAAATGATAATTAGAGTTCATTGCGATTGAAGTGCCATGATAAATTCAAATAAAAACTCCAGATTTGCCACCTCATGTACCCCAAACACATTTTTAATGTCCAGCAAACAACCAGTAATTAACAAAAAATATACAGAACAAATAAAACTGTACATAGCTTTGAATACAATTGTTGTGTAAGAAAGTGATTTTATTAGTGTATGAACACTATCTTTAAAATCTTGATCCATTTTGTCACAAATGCAATTTATGCAATATATTTTGCAGTACACATATTGTGACTTTAAATTAAAGGCTCGATCAAGCTTTTGGCCCCTATAACTGACATTTATGTTCACTCTGTTCCTTATTTTAAAAAAACCATTCTCACCCTGGTCCCAAATATATAACAAATGGCTTGTCTGTTATGAATTATGTTTGATGCAGGCACAGTCTGGGAATTGATTAGTGAAAGGGGAAAAAATCCTTCAGCCATAAGGCCAACTAGAGTTCAAGTGCATTGAAACACATGAAGATACACAAAATCCATCTCAATGCCCTCTGCTATTACATGTACACCTATAGCATTGAATTTATTCCCTTAAAGAGCAGACTGATTGTCACATATAAGAACTAAAAATTAATCAAATTTCTTGAAATGGGACCAACATGCAACTGTCAACTTAAAATAAGAAACACAAATTTCTTATGAATTACAAACTTTTTGTTTCGTAGGGGTGTTTATTGAATGTGTAAAGAGCAATCACTAGTCACAACTAATCAACTGTATATCTCTTATTGGAATCGAACCATTGACCATCCCTGTACAAAAGTGATGCTCTAATTGCTTCTTCCCATCCTTTTTCTACAATAATTAAAACACTCCTTGTACCGTAAAACTATATAGTCATAATATGTATGGGAGAATATATGGATTAACATACCTTGGAGGATTTTTAACATCTTGGTCATTTTGAGAAGAATCATCAATAACAATATCAGAAGGAGCAGCTGCAGCTTTAAGCTTGGGTGCCCTAGAACTTTGAGTACCATTACTCACATTCATATTCCGCCATTTATCCTGAATAAAAAGGAAAAAAATTATTATAACAAACAAAAAACAAAAAGAGTGAGTGAATAAGCATATTAGTCCACTAACTTATGATTAATGTTAACTTAGGACCATTTTTGACTAATGTGTTACAATTTCAGTGATATATTTACTAATTCATAAAATTTAGCGATTATTTTTGATGGAAGCTCGCAATTTGAACAACAAATTTGCATATTGACTAAAAAACAAAAAGAAGCAAAAACCGAATAACCCTAAGAAGAAGAGCACCTTGAGGTCGATGTTGGAACGAGAAGTGAGTAAAGGTGCGAATTGAGGATCAACGAGAATGTTCTTCCATTTACCAGCGCCGTACTTTTCAATTCCAGCAATAAGCGCTTCTTCTTCTTCCTGTGTCCATTTCAGCTTCTGATTCCCCATTCCCTTTCTTCTTCTTTTTTCTCTCTACCTTTCAGTTTCAGTTAAAAAGCTCTTCGCGCTGAATCAAGCTTCGCTAAACTTCCTTTCTCTCTTTTCATAGAAAATCAATTTGATTTTTTATACACACATAGTAGAAAGTTTTAACGGTTGCTAGTATATTCAATCTAGTTTGCAAACAATTTCAGTATTTCTCAATAATTGAGCCAATATTTAAACACCAGAAAGTTTTTATATTTACAAACTCACACACAATTACAATGTATATTTAATTTAACAATTTCAGTATTTTTCAATAATTCAACTAGTACTTAAAGACTAGAAAATTTTATATCTCTTTTGTTTTATCATTTTCTTATGTTATAAAAAATAGTAAAAAGTTTTAATTATGAAATTAAAAATTTATTAACATATCAGAAAAAAAAAATTCACCAAAAAAGTAGAAAGATAATCTAGTCCAATGCCTTTGAGTATATATGTCTTACGTTATTATTATTACCAAAAGTTTCATTTTAATTGCTTTTTACTTTTATTGTCAAAAAAGTTTTAAACTTTGGATACAAACTTAAATCTATAATTTGTTCTTTTAAACCAATAATCTAACAGGAAGTAAAAGATTTTGCAAGATTTTGAGGGCTCCAAATACAACAAAATATATAAAGCATAATTACTTATATTATTGTCACATTAACATGAAAGCAGTCACACATTTAACATAATTATACATAAGTGGTGGTACAAGGAATTGAAATTCCTTGTCTTACACAATTTATTTAAAACCACAATTATTCATAATTGAATAACACCCTTTTAAATAGAGATTCTATCGGGTATTCCTCTAAAAGTTAACCCTTCCTCACTTGAAGGATAAAGTAGGGTGTAAGACATACTAACTGGCCCAAGCCTATATCTTGAAGCATAGGCTTATGTGGAAGTTGAGTTTATTAGCCTTAGATATGGAATTATTGTATCATGGTGATCAAGTAGGAACAATTTCTTGTTTTGTATAATTGTATATCCTACTCAAAAAAATTACATGGTCATTCATTGTAAAAATTTGGTTGTAAGGAAACAACAAAGTTCAACGCAAAGGACACAATATTTATCTTTTCCTCATCAATAGGGAGACCCTCTAAGTTAAGCTCTATGTGCTCATAGTTAGCTTACTTTTTTGAGGAAAAAAATCAAGAAAGATACGGTGTTAAACAATTAGATGCACTTAAGTTTATGAATATTAGAGTTAATTATAATTTTAGTCTCTTATTTTTATCAATTTAAATTAGTTGTTTTATTTTAAAATTTAATTAGTTTTATTTAGTCTAAGAAATCACAATAAAATCTTCTAAAAATTTAACTTTTAACTTAAAAAAGATCATTTTTTTAATTTAATTAATAATATATAAAAAATTAATACAGTTAAATAATTATATATCATGAAATTATATGTCATTTTATTTAAAATATGTCAAATCATCCTTTTTTTTTAATTCAAAAATCTGATAGATCAAAAAATCAACTTTTAAAATATAAGAACTAATTCCGTGAATTGATAAAAATAACAAACTAAAACTATAATTAAGTTTTTACTTTATAAAATATACATATATACTGCAATTAGGTTAAATAAATTTTTTAATTCTTATAGTTATCTTAAATTTTGTTTTTAGTCTCTGGATCCACTTTTTAATTCCTACAAATTACAAAGCCGCATGTTTTTAGTTGTTTTCAGAGATTAAAAGTATGGTTTTTAATAATATGTATATACTAAAAAGGATTCATGAATTAAAAGCAAAAAAATATAAATTTATAAAAACTAAACACATTATTAATGAGAAATTTAAACTAATAGGAAGATCTAACGTTAGTTTCATGTTATTGTTAAACAACGAATTAAATTTACTTGAAGACAACGAACTAAATAGGATTGACACCAACAATAATCTTTCTTCCAAATTCTTCATCTTTACTCACTAATCAAAATAATGATGAATATTCTATAAATTCCTCATTAAAAAATTTATTATTGTACTCACTAGTCTCATTTTAAAAACTTTGATTTTCTCCATCCCTACCATCTAACATCTGGCGCGTCAAATCTCTATTATAAGAATCTATTATCTATTATATATATTTAAAACAAACATCTCAATGTCACCTCATCTTCAAAATGCCATTATATGTTATTATCTTATTTTTGGATTTGTATTTTACATTATTTCATCAAATAAATGCAAGTACCATTGTATGTTGAAAAATAAATTAACAATCAAAGTACAATGAGTCAAACAATTATCCTATATAATAAATTATCATACTAATTTTATAAAATATTTTTAAAATTAAATTAGATGATTGTAATAAACATAATTTTCTCTCATTTTAATTTTCCTAATCATATTCAATTATTACAAATTAATAAAATAATATTATAAAATAACTATATTTATAATACATAAAATATTACTTATAAAACTTATAAAATTAATTAATTAATATCCGTGCAGCGCGCGGGTTATAATCTAGTAATATAATAAATTGATATATCAATATTTAGATTAATTCAATTGTTTGGTAAAAGGTAGGATATACCTTGAATTACTTTAGGGGTGGAAATTTGAGGAATTGTTCACCATCAGGTTGAAATATTTCTTTTAATACCGGTAAAATGTCTTTCATTATAATTTTCTTATTCAATTATTTTTACAATCGTTGATTGAAATTTTATGTTCTTATCGATGTAAGAACAACCTATTAAATTTTCACATGATTTCATTATATGGATTAAGATAGTTTTGCTTTTAATTTTAAAAATTCTAAAATATCTCTCTTGTTTAATTATTTCCAAAAGTTTATTTAGAATTTATATTTTTATGATTATTGTACTCAAAATATTAATAATTACATGAGTTTATTTTAAAATTGGGAGAACTTTAAATATCAATTTAACTGATTTAAAATTAAAATCAACAATATAAACATTTACAACATAAAAGACCTACTTAACAACAAAAAAGGACTAACATGATAAAAAGAAAATTAAAAGACAAATCTATTATATTCGTGTAATTTAAAGAACTATAAAATATATTTTACATAAAATAAATTTAATAATATAATATTATCACTTTTTAAGGTAAAATATGATTAATTAATATTACTCTCACAAAAGAAAAATTAAAATGAGGTGTATTAGTGTATGATTATTACCTAACAATATATATTGGGCAAACAATTGGTTCTGAAAAAATCATAAGGGAAATCTTAAGGGTATATTACTTTTTCAGCACTGTATCATTTTTATTCCTTGCCATATTGCAGATTAATTTGCATTACTACCTTTATAAAAGCATAAGTATTATTCTATGGTACCATATTGTAAGTTTTATTTTTCAAAACTCTGTAACACATACATGTGATATTGCAGTCTCTTTATAACCTTTTATAGAAAGTGAATAGAATGTGTATGCAATATTACTGCTTATTGTCGGACTATTATTAATATATATTTTTTACTTATAAAAGAAATATAAAGGTTGGATTTGATATCACAGGTCTAGTATGGTAGAAGGTACAACAAACACAACATATAGTTCTTATTGATTAAAGTAAAACATGATTAGAAAAACATACATAGTAATGTAACCATATATAATAGATGAGGGAATTGAATTCCTTCTCATCTGTTATTCATATTCAAAATAGAAACACAACAACCATGACCCTCTTTAAATAGAGATACTATTGGGAATGCCTCTGAAAGTCAATCCTTCTTCACTAGAAGGATAAAGAAGAGTGTATGGCATCTTCACAGTTCCACTTCGATTCTTAAGTGTCTCATCATTGTTCCTTTCAGTGAGCTTTTGCTCAATTTCAGCCAACTTCTTTCCAAACCTTTTGTACGCCTCTACTGGTTGTGAGTCAGAAGTCCATAGATCACCTTCAATTCTCTGTCCAAGGTATTGCTCATCAGAAGCGTGTCTTGACAAGATCTCTATAATGGTCAGGTCAGTAAGGGTATCATTCTTTGATGTGATTGTCCTCAAATATAACTTTTGGAAGTTATTAAAAAGATCATCATACTCAGGTGATCCTTTCTCAGGCATGAATCTTCTGCTTTTAGTTGGTCGGTTAAGGATATATCCTCCATATGGATATTGTCCAAAATTAACAGCTGCATGAAGTGCTGAAGCAATCCATATGAGTATGGTACAAGCTTCAATCAACTCTTTACGAGTTTGCATCTTAAACCACCATGTAGCATTCTTCAAGTCACCATGACCAACCTCTACAAGTTCTTTCCAAAATGCTTGGAGTTCAGAATCTTGTGCAATAGCAGCATCTGACTTGTAGTAAAAATTCACATATTCTTCCACCCATGACTTGATAGCAGCCCATATTTCTAGTCCATCTGAAGCATATGGATAGTCCTCTATCAAAAGACGAATGCCGTGTGGTGAAGTTGCATCCTCAACAGCCACTCCTCTATATAACAAACAAGGTAGATAACATGAATATTGTTTTAGATCAACAATTTTCTAGCTAATGAATATACCTAAGATCTAACATTACCTTTTGAGTAGGTCATTAGGTAGTCCTTGCTCAGTAAAAACCCAATCCTTGTAAACAACAGAAGACATTTCCAAAGCATATTCTCCCCACAAGAATGTTGATTCTATAATACCCTCAGCATTGACAAGGACATTTCGTGCAAGTGCATTTATGTTCATTGTATCACGATAATGTGGAAGTAAAAGTTTATGAATAGGATGAACCACACTAAGATGTCTATTTGTAGCTATGATGAATGGCTCAACAACAGCGTGAGTGTTCAACCTGTCACATATATATATATTCATGAATTTCTCATGGATAGATAAAATATGTTACATTGTATAAACATCATTAATGAAACTCATACCAATGGCTAACAAGTTGGTGATAACATGAGTCATTTACGACAACATAAGCCTTGCAAAGTTGCCACATTGCAGCTTCAACACCTTCGATTCCGGACATGTACACAGTACTAACAGGACCAAAACTATCACCTTCAGGATGTGGCCTACTTAGCTCAATCGCCAATGGATCCAATGTTCCATCATCTTTCAAGAAAAGAATGGTTCTTGTAGCATAGGCCTTAGTGTCGGTTGCATTTATTTTCCTCAAATATGGAAAAAGTGTGTCGTGGTGATCAAGTATATACAACCTATTATTTTGGATGGCCTGTTTCATTTGAATAAAAACAATCAATTTTGATGAAAAAGAATAATATAATGAATCCTTCGTGTTACCTGTTCTACGGTGACCCCCCACATGTTTCGCTCTAAATGTTCTTTGGTTATTGTGCTAGTATTATCACCATAGATTTGACTATCTAACTTGCTCTTTGGTGGAAACTCCTAAATTAATTGTAGCAACAAATGAGGTCAATTGCCAATTATAATTTTTCGTACTTGCTTAATAATGTTAAACTATGAAGTTTACCTTAAGTATTTTGATGATGTGTGGATTCACACCAGCAATCATCTCCCTTGCAAATTCCGAATCATTCATCCATGCAGAATCGTCCACTACTCATGATAGAAATATTTTAATGTAACAATGATCATCTTTTTTATGATTTAGGATGTAAATATATTTATAGAACTAGGAATTTGCAAGTGATATATACCTTGAGCCACTTTAGGTGGTGGAAATTTAAGTGCTGATTCACCATCACTTCGGAAAAGTTCAGTAAACAATGGTATTGGGCTAATTTCACTTAATATATTAGTAGGAAGTTTAATTCCACCATCATAGAGCGACTTTACATCGTCAAAATCTTTAAATTCAGGTTCATTGAGTTGTAATGTAACTACAGATCTTAACCGAGGTATGATATTTTGAGATGCTGATTTGAGTATGTAAACAAGAAAATCTGACGACTTTAAGTGACCAAATGATTCATCTCTTGGAAGGTAAACAACATCGCTCCGACTCTCACTCTTAGGATCTGTTCACGTATAAAATAATAAAATATATGTTATAGAAACTACACTAATATTTTTAAAATTACAAGTAGAGTAAACATTGTATGAACAAAAAGACACATTGTTGTACTAAAAAAACGTCACATCTTAGTATAGTTAGTCTTAATTTCAATTATGTCAAGGTACTATTAAACAACCTGTATTGGTCACTAGTGACAAAAAACATAACATGCAAAGCTATATTAAATACAATTTCACATTTTAGTACATCATTACATACAAAGTAAAATAGAAGGCTTAACCTTTCTTAGTTGGTTTTCTGCCTGTTCTGCCTCTTCGAGGATATGGCAATGTACTAGATCCTCCTAGAACTGGACGAGCCAAGGTAGCTTTCTTGTCTGGTTCACCCAAATCATTGTAGACATCATAATCATATATTCTTTCCCATTCTTTACGCTCTCCTGTTCCATCTCCTCTTAAAGTTTTCAATTCTTCCTTTCTATAGTACACTAATGGAGCTGGTGTTTCACTTGGAAGATATGTCTACATAAATTTAATCATTCATAAGTTCAAGTTTCACAAACAATAATATATATATATATATATATAACATTTTTAATAAATATATTTAACAAAGTAAGATAAAATTTATATACTTAATTACCTTGTTGGCAAAGAAAATGCGACCAGTTTTGTACTTTTTAGAATTGTAAACCCATGAGTTGCAAACAAAGTTGATGGGTCCATGGTTTGGAACATCTTCAAGAGTCAAACTCACAAGGAAGAACTCGCCTTGCATAAAATTATCGATATAAAAAGCTCCTGGAATTCCCATGTCACTATCCCATTCAAAATGAATACTGAAAGCAGTTTGTTTGTTTCCCAATGTTGGTAAAGAGGTAAGAAGACCTTCCAAAAATGTTTGCTTTCCTACTTTTCCTTTTCCAGTTCCTATTTAAATGTCAAATTTTGGATTCCTATTTTCATTAATCATCATTCTAAATAAAAAATAACACGAAACTAAGGTCAATCTTAATGGACTGAGGGGTAAATTAAAACTCTTCAAAAATATAAGATGAAATTACTTGCAGTTGATAAAACTTAAGAATAATTCTTTTTTACTTCTTTAATATATAAGGCCAGTTGTATTGATCGTCTTAAAATTTTATATTACATGACAATTTCTAGTTGTGACTTTCATTTATGCAATACCCAGCAAATCTAGGACTCTAGATCAGCGGTGGATAATATATTTAAACATAATAATTATCAAAGTAAAAGCGTAAACTGATTTTTCTGAGAAAAAAAATATTGAAACCATGCTATTTTGGTCCTTGGAAAAAAATAGTCAAATATTTTGATCCCAAATCACTTTTCTATTTACACTTTTATTTATTTATTTTGTTATTTAAATAAATGATTTTTATACGGATTTATTTTTTATTTGTGTTTCCATGTTATTTTGCTGACTAAATGGTAAGTTATTTGATTTTTTGGATCTCGTTTAATTATTATTTTTAATATAAATATATACTGTCACTGTCAGTAACTCCAATGTCATTAATATTTGCAAGTTTCGAAGACAAAATATTTTAATCATTTTTGATTTTATCAAGATTTGTAAATGTTTTATCGTTTTGAACTATTAACAACATGAATATTGAGCTTATTTATAAATTTACCTTTTCCAATTTTAACGAAACTTTATTTGTGTATAGTTGTCGATTGATATATGTTATTTATTTGAATGAAATGTATATTATTGTTTAATAAAAAATAAAGACGCTTAATTAAATTATATAGTAAAATAGATAGAATGAGAAAGAGAATTGCTATTACCATCGTCAGTTGTAGCACTGATCAACTTGAAAGCAATAGAACGACCCAAGAAAGAAGTGGCGGTATCAAGTAAAGAGCCGGCGATATCCCCGATAGCGCCGAAGGCACCACCGACTATACCACCGGGGCTTTGAACTGCAGTGAGAGCATTGATGTCCAAAACATTCTTTTGCATCAACACCACAGTTCCCTTCAGCTTTTGTCCTCTGTTAAAAATACCTTTCACCAATGAAGCCATGAAGCTATGTTAATTAATTCACTTTCTTTGACAAATGAAAGAAAAGCTCGTGTCTTATAACCATGGACTGTGCTTAGTATTTATAGACTATAGTAGCTGTGATAAGAATGTTAGATCACTAAAAAAAAAAATTTTTATTCAAACATGTGACACATCTCTTGAGCTATTTTATTTATTTATTTATTTGGTGATGAAACGATGCCTAAATTTAAATTAATAAAAAAATCTATATTCCATTAAACACTCAGAAATAATTTATATTTATGTTCTCTAATAATATTAAAAAATATTTACGATCTATCAAAAATAGAAATAGGTTTCATCGAATTCAGCTTTGTTATTTCTGAATCCGGTAAAAAATAATTCATAGTTTAATTTTAATTTATGGCATATTGTAGATTTATTTTTTAAGTATAAATTTAACTTTGATAGAAGTCTGACTTATTGTCGTATTTAAAAATTTATTTAATTTTAATATTTTTAAATAAATAATAAAATATATATTTAAATAAATTAATAAGTT
>JBBPBS010001102.1:3678743-3691516 GCA_037974835.1 Cicer judaicum
TATATATTATGACTTAGTAATTAACATCAAATATTATTATATCTATTTATTTTATAATTTTGACTATTTTCTAATATGATGGTATTATTATAATATGAATATTTTGACAAATAAGTATAATTGTATGGATTATTTTGAATGAGAAAGTTTCAATCATTAGTAATATGTTTTTTTTTATATATCGATTATTTTAATTACTCTAATTTATAAAATATTAGTAACGTTTGAAAAACTAAATGGTGTTTGGAGGAATATTAAAAAAGAAATTAAATAAATATAAATTTTATTTCCACAAAATAAAAATAATAATAGTAAAACAAAAAGATAAATAAAGAGATCTTACGGGCAGCCATAGAACCAAAGAGTAAACACAGCAACAACCTATCGTTTATCACTGGTGAGCCATAACTGTCCCAGAAAAGTTTCTCTGTTTTCGTCCAAATTTCAGTATGTTGTTTTACTCATTTATCTATTCAATTAAACATAATTTTTCAGATTTTTAACAACCCGAATTTCTCTCTAAAATACCCAATTTCTCCGTTTACAAAAATCCTTATTTTGCACCGTGCTCCTTCACCGTAAGTCCGATTTGAATGAAACCAACGCCAAAACGACCGTGTGAAAAGTGGTTATATTATCCACTAATTGGGTTTCTGATTTATGGTAATTTTCCTTGTCCGAATTTCGAATTTAGTTTTTAGAGTATTTTCTCATAATTTATTTTTAACGTTTACCCATAAACTATCGAGTTAGATCGATTGAAGGACAAAGAGTCAATGAACAAAGGTTGTTTTCTCGTAGAATCGTATTCGTGTGTGAAAGCTTCAAAATAAGGTAAGGGGTGAGAGAGCGTTTGAATTCATGAGTATAATATATTGTGAGATGAACGGGAAAACCGTATTTCCCAACGATTCATCCGGGGCTTGCTACGTACGGCAGTAGCCCTCTAAGAGATAAATTGATTAATTTGAAATATGAGAATTGTGAGATTAAAATGTGAAATAGAAATTTTTATAAGGTGTTGATTGATTTAATTTTCGATACTTGTGTGGTAGTTGATATTTGTTATTATTGTGATGTTGGATGTTGAATAAAATTATGTGTACATGTTTGCTTAGATGAAATTATGTGATGTGATAATAAAATATGGATGCATGGTTTGATATATGCTTATGTGATGATAATGATGATTTTTGATTGATGATAGTGATGTTATAAAATTGTGATGAGTTTATACGATGATCATGATTTATGATTAATGATATTATAAAATTGTGATGAAAATATTGAAATACCCCATACTTGATGAGATAGTGATAATTCTTAAATATGGTGCTCTTAATGGGGTAGTCTAAGCTAACGGGGGGAGAAAATAAATATTGTGAATTTGTGAAGTGGATATTATTTTGTCATCATATAGGTAGGGCATGACAAGCCTAGTGATTATGGGGAAGTACAACTGAATGAGCCTGATCGTGGCAGTCTACTGTCAAGCCTTAAGGCAAGATTGTTAGACCTTGGAGGTATTCCAGTGGGGAATTCCTAGGTGACTTGGAGGTAGCACTCCAAATGTCGAGAGCTACCATGCAACACACGTTTACCTCGACTGTCGCGTATATGTGTCTCGGGTTGAGTTGAGGGGATCTATGAGGACATGGCCAATTTGAATTGTCTGTCCACCGGGATGGTGGCATAGTATCATGACCTCCTAACCAAGTACTTCAGAGTTAGAATGGTACCACATTGTGAAGTAGAGTCTAAGCTCATGCATAACATTGCATTTCCTTGTGATTGTTTTGTTGTGATTGATGTATTTCAAAGGTAATAATAATTAGATGATTTGATGCATATTATAATGAGATGATTATTTTACTTAAGTGACTTTGATGTTATAGTATGATACTATTTAATTAAATATTTTGATATATCGTAAAGTGATTATGATATAGTTCTATTATGATTGTTTGCATGTTCTTCTTACTCATATTATACTATTAATATGATTTCAAAACTCACCTCCTTCGTTGTTTGTGTTTGACTGACTGGGCCATGCGTTTTGCGAAATCGCAGTTATTACAGGTTAATGAGTCTTGAAGTTCAAGTTTAGGAGGAACTCCGCTCTGATAGGTGATACCGGGAACAAGGGTTTTAATTTGTATTTTACTTATTTAATTCGAATAGAAATTTTATATGAAAACCTTAGAAGTACTAGTAAGTTTTTAGAATTTAATCAAGTGATTATACTTAAATCAAGCTTATCAAGATTGCACTATTGTAATGGATAAAATAAATTTAAAGTGTTTTTATTTTTATTTTTGAGAAACGTGATATCCTAAATTAAATATAAAGTTTTTAATTCCTTGGAAATATATTTTTATTTATCCGCTGCAAAATTTATAGGAATATAATATAAATTATTATATATATTATTTTGGGATTTAGGGTGTCACACTTCACAAAGTTGATTGTCATCTGACCCAACGGCTACCTCCATTGAATGTTTGAATCCAATATTGTCGCAATATGTTATCTAACCATTTCAAAGCCGTCAGGTTTACTATGCCAATTTCTCTACGGTAGTATCGATATGTAGACTCATTGATCAAGTAACTTGTATTGAAATAGTACACAATGAATTATTACACTAATTATAAAAATTAAGAATAAAATTATTAAAAATTACATTAATTATAAAAATTAAGAATGAAATTATTATCCATAGAAATAACTTTTTTCTTCAAAGCATTGTTCTTAAATTTCCTTGCAAAATTTTGTGAAATATGTCGGACACAGAACATATGCTTTGACGGAGGATCTTGCCACTTTTAATAGATTCGTGTCTATCTAAAATAAAACAAATGTTGGCTTGTACAATGACGTATTTTCTCAAATTTCTCAAAAATAAACTCCAACCTCTTTTGTCTCACCTTCCACAATAGCATAAGGAATAAGAATTACATTGTCGTTCATATCATGTGCAACTACTACCAATAGAGTTCCCTTGTACTTGTCGTACAACCAAGTCCTATAAACTTGTACTATTGGTTTGCATAATTTAAATGCAGATATGCACGGAACGAAAACCCAAAATAGTCTATGAAATATCCTTATCTCGTTTATCAAACTATTCTCATTATAAGTTGGGATCGTTTCCATTTCAATTTTGGTTCCTAGAGAAAACATTTGCATAACTAACAGCCATTGTGGGAGTTGATTATAAGACTCTTTCCAATTGCTATAAATTTTTTATCACTTTTTTTTTCCCATCCATACTTTTCTATAACTAACTGTGTAGTTGTGTAAAGCCCAAAAGTAATTATGACTTTCACTTTGATTGAATGATCCACTTTCATAACTTGCATTATGCTTGTACATATCATGTTAGAATCGAGCTTCGTATAATCTTATGATAATGTAGAATTTTTGCAAGTATGAGGCATATTCAATTTATCAATTACACACAAGTCACTCTTTTTGCATTTTAAAGCTCTGCATCTAAACAAAAAATTTGGACTTGAATAATAAATAACATACCTTTCTAAATCTGATTTTTGTACCAAAAACTTCAATGATTGTTTTAAATGGTAACGTTTGATTGTATATACACATTCATCTTTGTTTTGAAACTTCATTCCAACTGCAAGAGTTTCATCTACTGTTGGGACATCATTAATCAACAAGTGATCAAATTCACTTGATTGCTTTGGAGTATTTAAATTGATGTTCTTCAGATGAGATGGTGGATCAAATTCAGGTAGGATAAGTTGATCTTCTGCTTCCATATCAATGTCATCATCAAAATTACCAGATCATTCATCGAAGTATGTTTCATCCTTTTCACTATAATCACCTGATTCTTCCTCGATGATATTATATAAGACATTAAGGGGAAGATCACATTGTGGACTTGTTGGAGGAGATTCATGATGGAGTTGAAAACTTTTCGGATGAGTTTGTTCTAATTGGGTAGAATATGATTCATAAGTTGTGATGGTTCACAAAGTTGTGATGAAGAATATAAATTGGGTTGATTTGATCAAAACATGGGATGTAGTCGGGATTAGGTATGTTTGAGGTCGATGCTCTAGGATTGTGGCATGGGGGAGTGACCCCTTAAATGGATCTGAAACAAACAACCTGAGGACGCGACCTATAAATACATCTTTTGTCCCATTTTTCATCACAACTTCCTCACTTTTCTTTATCACATCTCTTTCATACATTCAAAATTATCAAAATTTATCTTTTTATTATGGAACTATCTACGAATCACAAAGCTGAAATCCAATGCATTAAAGAATTGGTAAGTATTTTATTTATAATTTTTTAGCCTCATTGATTATTTTATTTTTGTTATATATTATTAATTTCAATCACCCTTAAAGGATAAATTGAAATGTCAAGGTAATGTTAACAAAAAATCAAATGAAGCATATTACCATATTTTCAAGAGGTTGGCTTCAATGATCAAACTCGAAAATTATAAAATAGATGTTGGCCTGATTACTGCTATGGTTGAGAGATGGAGACTAGAAACTCACACATTTCACCTTCGTGCAGGTGATTGCACAATAACTTTGAAAAATGTATACTATATTTTAGGATTAAATGTTTCTGGTTTTTCTATTAGCGGTTTAAATTTTATGCATGTTAAAGAAGTTTGTCAAGATTACTTATGAGTTATCCATATGAGGGAACAAAAAAAGATAATTCTATTAAATTAAAGTGGCTCAAGGATACTTTTGACGATGTTGGTGAAGATGTATCTATATTAAAAAAAATAAGCATTATGTCGATCATATATCTTACGTATGATCAAAGGGTTATTGATATATGACAAATCCAAAAACCGTGTATATTTAAAATATATTTCACTATTATGAGATTTAAATAAAGCATCACAATATAGTTAGGGTTCAGCAATTTTAGGTACACTTTATAGAGAACTATGTCTTGTAACGAAAGACGGTGTAACGTCTATGGGAGGATGTGCATTATTGTTGCAAAAACGGGCATGATATTGGCTGTCTTGTGTCGCTCCAGAATCTCTTAATACAGGGGTATTTCCACTTGCACAAAGGTAACTATATTATTTTTTTGTTTTTGTAAAACCAACTACTTACCATATTACTAATTTTATTATATTTTTTATTTTTGATATATTCGACATATTTAATTCTGGTGGTCTAAATTTCGGTAAAAATTCTTATAATGACGTAGAAGGATATCGAAAAACAATTTTGATCACATGATTGTTGAGGAACTAATATATTCATTCACATTTATTTGAACTTTTTAAATTTTTTATCTTTTTATTTTTTATTCATTCACAGATAGAGTCACACTTAAGTTTGGCTTCCATCAACAAATACCACAACCATCAGAGGATATGAAAATGTACTATGAGGTCGACATGAGACATGAGATTGATGATAATTGGAATTGAGTTTGGAGGGAAGAAATTAAACAGTGGAATGAGCGTCAGAATTACGTGTTGCAAGATAAGATCGTATAAGGTGTTCTATGTCATAATACATAATATATGATTTTGGTTTAGACAACACACCAAATTATTTATATATGTCGAACAATATCTTTGTGATCCCTTTTACAATTGCCGTCATATCATCATATGCATTCGACCTCCCAATCAACCCCCACAACAACAAAACATAGCAGAATCGTCTTTATCATCACCTCACATATATGTCCCTAATGAAGTTTCATGTTATGATTCACCACTGACTCAGTATTACATTATGTCGATGCCAAAAATATCACCCCCTGGTTATCTGACTGAACATGGACTTTTCTATAATTTTTTTGAAACTTAGGACACAACTACTGAGTCGGCTTATGTTGTCTTTGATTCCATGTATAATTCTCAGTCTCAAAATTTTATGGGAGCAGGTGACAGTGGTTCTAATCTACCTACAACTTACATCGAGGAAAATTATCAAAATCAGAATTAACTGGAAAAACCTCAACTCGTTCAAAGAGCTAGACGAGTTCGACGACATCCTAGATGTGAAACTGGAGGTCATTTAGGTGGACATCATTAATATAAATTTGATGTTTTTTTTCTCTCAAATGTGGTGTATTTTTTTTTTGTTAGTTTAATGTATTTGGTTTCATTTTCATGTTATTAATATAATTTTTTTTAGATTATTATTTTTATTATATTTTGATGTATTTTTTTCTTCAATTTTAATGAATTTTCTTTGAAATTTATAATATGATTTACTATTTTTAATTATCATTATTATTTTTATTATTTATTAATGTATTTTATTTTATTTTATTATTAATATTTAGTTTTTAAATAATTTAATTATATATAATTTATTAAATAATTAATAAAAATTGTTAAAATGAGGGGGAAAAAATCAAATGCTAGTAAAAGGTCGCTTTCTGAGTCAGCGATCTATTACAAATTTAAAAAATGGCCTTCAGTTGGTCGCTTCCTAGACCAACGACCTTGAGTTGAAAAAAATTAGACAATTGCGTAATATTTTTTTGTTGTGTAGTATTTTGGTTAAAAAAAATCCACACATAGCATATCATATATGTTATTTTTAGACATAAAATATACTATTAGTAAAGAGAACATATTCATAAAAAAAAATGCAAAATTGCATGTTAATATGGTATTTGATGTCGAAATTTATGTCAAAATATTATTTCTGCATAACACATAAATAAAGATTACGATATAATTTTTGAAAAAGAAAATGTGACATATTAAAAGATTATTAAACATTTATTTCATTCATAAGTGCATTTTTTTTTCGTTTTCCTAAGTTATATTCACCAAATGTAATCTGTTATGTTAGATATTAAGATTGATACCTATTTCATTGGAAATTGAAATTTCAACATGTTAAGTGGACAATAAAACATGAGTAAAATACATTAACCAACTTTTATCATTTTAAAAGATTTCAAATTTATTTGCTACATATACCATGTACCCATTTTAAAATAGTATATCATAATAGTTTAACTTCAATTTTTTGTTTTAACTAATTTGTTTCCTATTTTGGATTACTTACCAATAATATAAATTATGTAAATGCTATAAAAATGTGTAATTGATTTTGGAAACAAATATTATTTCCATAAATAAATTGAAGTTATCAAACAAATATTGTGGGACAGAAGCAATAGTAATTATTATAAACATATTTTATGAAATGACTTTTTTTAATATTCTAAATAATAAGTTATTGATGTAATTAATTTGAGGTTAAACTTATCCCTTTCAATTTAATTACATTAATTAAATAGTGCTAATTTTGTAAAACTATTTTTGTATTAATATTTCGTTTATGTCAAATTATATATCATATTTTCAGTTTCACATAAATTAAGAAATATTATCAATGATGTATAAAAAAGAAAAATGATGAGTTATTTTATAACATATAGTTCATTAATGATATAAGAAAGATCATTCTAAAAAATTGGAAAAAAAAAAAAAAAAAAAAAAAAAAAAAAAAAACAAAGTAATACATAGTAAAAGGTTTAATAGCAAAAGAAACATTAATAATTGTAACGCTTAATTTTTTAACATGAATAAAACAAAAATATACACAATGCAAATGACACTGAAATTTTTAATTCATAAATATCTAAATACTTACAAATTTAAAACAACTTTCAAGTATGACTTAATTAAACTATGACTCTAATCCTAATCTAGACTCAAGACGTGATCCGACTCTGACTCCGACTTATGACATTGAAGGGCTGGTGAGCAAATCCGGATACTTCTCAGACTTTCAATGTTTACCTGTTAATTGGAAAACGTCACACTCAACATAGTGAGCATAAAACTCAGTAACATAGATTTAATAAAAACAATTATTGATATTTCTCAACCATGCCGGTGTGCTAAGCATGAAAAAATCCTCTCGGTAAACTATACTTCAAATTAATATAATATTATTTCTTTGTAAGCTATATTCAAATACCTCTTCTTCCTCTAGCCTCAAATATTTCAAACACTTTAAGCCATTAGAAATGAGTAATCTAATGACTTAAACTCAATATATCAAGTAAGTCATAAAAACTACATTGGTTTCACCCAATGTCCTCTACTTGAATAACCTCTTTTGGTAAGATTGGACATAATTAAGTCCGTAAGTGGTGCCCCACTTACCTTCGCTTACCCCTCGCTTCCGTCGTATATAGACGGAGAGTTCATCTAACTAGAATGAACCCTATATATATATATATATATATATATATATATATATATATATATATATATAATCATAACATAAGTAATCTTCATTCACACAATGGGACATGCGCTTAATATATCAAACTTCCATAAAAGAGTGTTATTTTTAAGTTTTCAAATGCAATTGGTTTCACTCAAAACCAATTCCTATTGTTTTTGTTATAATCATCTTAACTTACCTATGTCACAATCATTTTATGCAGAAACACTGTAACTTTGAGAAATTAATTAAAATATCAAACGATGTCCGATTTAAATAAATGATAACATTTTGGAAAGCCTAAGATGTCTAGTTTATAAATATAATTTTTATTATGCGTAATAGATATTAAATTAGTACAGTTTAATAAAATAAGTTATACTTATACGAAAACATAACAATAGAATACTTTCCAACTTGTAACTCAATTTTCTCTACCAATTCTCAATGAAAGTTGGTGAAACCAGTGTCTATTTCGTAGGTAATTAAGTCTATTTTCAAATGGAATAAAAATCAACTCAAAATACCATATATGGAGAAAGTTATGAATAAAATACCAAAGGTATACCTATACGGGTTCAAAGACAACAACATACTATTTTCACTTCAAACTTTATATTTTTAAGTTCGTATGATCAACTAAGTCAAATACACTCAAACTTCAGCATAAAACCAAGTAATTACCGATACTAAACAATCTCATCTCATCACAAATTCAACCACAAAAATCAACAACAATAATCAAACAACAACTCTTCATAGTAATTAATACAAACACCTAACATGCATTACTAATAATCAATGATACTAAATCAAATAGAATTATCTCAATACCTAAATATACAAATCAAGAAACAGATATTAAGAACATGCAACCAATATCTCTAAGCACACCTAAGAGAGGTTTTAAGAGGATTTTTTATGTTACCTTAAGAAGAGATTTGAGACCCCAAAGTTTGAGTTTCCATCTTCGTTCTCAACATGCAAGAACTCTAAACTTTTTCTCCTATATTGAAACTATAACTTTCCTTTTCTTCTTTCTCTTAATTCCTCATTTCACTCTACCTCTGGATCCTCTTTTACTATAATATAGGTGTGAGGGTTGATTCTATAATGAGATGATGAAATGAGGGAGCTTGAGAAGGGCATGCAATGGAGTTAGTGTGTTCTCTTTTTTTTTTTTCTTTCCTCTTTTCTTGTTTCCTGTTTTCGTTTCTTTCATCTCTTCTTTTTGTTTCTCTTGATATCATACGGTCATCCCTCCCTCTTTCTTTCTTTCATTTATTTATTTATTTATTTATTATTTTAACAATTGTGTTTTAAGTAAAGGGGAGTGTGATGAGAAATGTCAATTACGTCCCTCCGAATCCTTGCAAATGACAAAATTTTATTTTGACTAAAAAAATGAGCTATTAGAAGTTGAATTTGAGATTTCTATTGAGTTTATTTCTAATTTATTCCCCAACCATAACAAACACATTAATATGAACTATCTAAATTAAACTTCACTTGAATAACTAACAATCATTTTTTTGATTAAATAAGATTTAAGAGATTTATATAAATATATGAATTACGACAACAAAATATAAATAATAGAATTATTAGTATAAATACAAATAAGTGGAATATATAATTTTTGGGGTGTTACAATAATTTAGTGATACCGTAAAACAATGTAATTTCGGAATAAATTCTTCAACACTTATATAACCATTAATAGTCATACATAAGCAATAAAGGTGGGAATAGGTCAAGGCACACGAGACTTTGAAAGGCATGAACCTGACTTATGATTAAATTTTAAGGTCTTAGCTGACCTACGACCTATCATAAATTTTTTTTTTGTCTGACCTGACCTTTCTAAAGGTCTGGTTTGACTTAAAAGCCTATTTAAAAGTCTTATTTATATTAAAACATTTAAATGTTATATTTTACATTCTTTTTAAATATGTTAAACTATGTCTTTATATAAAAGGGAAACTAATAAAATTATACTCAAATCTAATAAAATAATACTAACAAGTTTGCACTAAAACAACCTTCTAAGAAAACAAAAAAGCAAAATGAATCCATAATTAGTTCTTATACACATATCAAGCTACATGATTTATCCATACCAATTTACATAATCCTCTCCATATACTAATACTAATGTGCGTATCTATATATATTAAACAAAAAAATGTTTTTCTAACAAAATAATTTAAAAAAAATCAAAAACAAACACCATTTAAACTCTAAAAAATGATTTTTGGTTTCAAAGAATAGATTTTTCTTGAAAGAAACGAACCTATTATTACCTCTCAAACAAATATGGAACGATTACTGAGTGATTGCCTAATTGAGCGACTACCGAATATAGAATCGCTATCGAATATAGAATGACTATTGAGTAATTGTCTAATTGATAGATTTTAAAATATGACATAATACTATTAATAAATAATAATAAAAAATAACATTAATAAATAATAAAATATATATATATATGTCGGTCTATCAGAGCTAATAGGCTTTTTCATAAATATGAGTCTGAACTATTTAAAAAAATAGGCTTTAAAAATAGTCTGAGTCTAAACTTTTTATTAAATAGGTCCGACCATATGTAGGTCTGGTCATAGGCCCATAATGAACGACCTAACCTATTCTCATATCTAATAACCAATCAAATATCAAATAAATAGAAGTAATAAAAATAATTATAAAACTCAATTTGTCAACAAAGCAAAAGAAACACATCATCGCTTTCCCTCTTAACTTTATAGTATATACTTCAACATCCTCATGTCTCACTGTATTGACAGATGAAAATTGAAGCGAAACTTAATTCTTTCATACTTTTCTTCTAGTGACATTGACTTAAAATAACAAAAGTAACAAAATCATACCGTTATTTAAAAAAATCATTTATGTAATATAGTAAAAAAGAAAATATTAATATCCCCTTTATATCAGACAAATTATAAAAATTATAACTTGTGACAAGTTAAACATCTATTTAAAATTTTAATTATTTTATTTTATTATTATCTAATTAATTTTTTAAATTATTTGTTACATACATAAATTTAAAATTTATTTTTGTAATTAATTTAAATTTAAATACATTTTGTAAAATTAATTTTTTAATTATTTTGAATTTAAAATCACAATTTTCACTAACTTATCATGCTTTCTGCCAAAAAAAAAAAATTAAGTAAATATACTATGTCAAAGTAAACAAATATTTGATTTGAAGGTTCTATTTTTTAAAAAAGTTTTTGATATAATAATTTTTATAATTTGAGGATAACTATTTTTAAGAATATCAACAAATTATCTTATCTACGTTGGAAATGTTTAATTAAGTATATATTTATAATTAATTAACAGTTTAATACACTTACTTACATTATTAATGTCCCAAAATTGAACTAATAATATAGATTTTAAGATATAGATATATAAAATTCATGTAAATAACATGGCTACATTAAAAATCATAGAAATATAATGATAAATTAAAATTCGATAACTTTATGGTAAAAATTAATATAATAAAAAATATGTGCATTTACATCAATAAATTTTAAATTAATATCCAATGAAAATTTGAGTATAACTTGAATTTAGCAAACAATGATACGCTTACACGATGTACCAAGCCAAAATTTGAATAGATATCCACGTTTAACAGCATCTCAAATATAATTATTTTTGCCATAAAAAAGTTATGACAAACAAAAAATAATATCTACAACTAACATATTTCATAGTACGTACAGAAAAGTTATATACACAATATTTTAACTATTGAATATATTTTTGGAAAGAATAAATTATTATATAATTACAAAGAAATATTATGAATCAAATATATTTTGATTTTAAACTATTATTAAAAAGATAAATAATTTTATATTGTCGATGTGATGTCTCGTGTTTAGTACGAGCTACATACTAGTTAATAAAAAATTCAAAAATGTATATTAATTTGATGTTTGATTTCGAAATTTATGTCAAAATATCATTATTATTTTGAAATACCCTAAACATATAAACGTTTATTAGTGTTCTTTTATTTTGAAGGTATAAGACTCAATCTTGTTAGAATTATTAGATTATATATATCATATTAAGGTATTTTGAGACTTTAATATTTATACATTACTACTGTGAGTACAATGTTCATACACGGTCAATATAATTTTACATTGGCATCCAATAAAAGGTCCTCATATTTCTAAGTTACATGATGAGTTTTAAAATAACGATAAAAATGTATAATGACTTGCCAAAACAATACATTTTCATTAAATGTTATGTAAAATAATTTTATATTGAGAATGCATATTCTTTAATTTTATTGTGTATATTAGTTACATTTTTATTATAATATATTAAAACAAATTCACAAATATGAATTGACGCATCACATATTTACTTTTCACATCATAACATTTATTTCTCCATTTAATTTTATCCATATTTTATTTTCCTTTTTTTTTTTATAATATATGTTTTTCGGTTCTATTTTAATATGAACAACAACACACTTTCTTTTAG
>JBBPBS010001102.1:3691922-3712717 GCA_037974835.1 Cicer judaicum
CAATTTAATTTCATAATTCTATAATTAAAATTAACGATAAAAATTATAACTCTTATAACAAACTTAAGTTCATATTAAGTTACTCTTGATAATTCATTACACATAAACATATCACAATATTTTAATTATATTTAAATAATTATAATATATCATCTTAAATGACTACAAAATATATATAAATATAATATCACAACTTAAAACTAATAATCAATTACAAATACACCGTCTTAGAACGTTTAAACAAAAATAAATAAATAATATTGAAATAAAAATATTTTTATAAAAATTAGCAATATAATTGATAAAACATTCAGATAATTTTAAATGCTTATTTATTTATTAAAAATAAGCAATATACAATTTTTGTACCTTATTATTATTATTATTATTGCGACAACACATATATTTACCGGCCCATATATTTTTACCATGTATGTAATGCATAAATAACAATTAGTCAATTTAATAAGTGATTTTGGTTTTTTTTTTCTTAATAGTTATCTATACATGTATCCATACATGCATTTTAAAATATGGCGGAAAAAATCTTACAATTTTAATAATTTCTACATAATTTTTTTACTTAGAGAACTTATATACTTTAATAAAAATAAAGTTTACGATTATTAATTATATAAAATTTCACTTAAATCATAATTAATATTTTATATCCATGAGGTATTAGTTAAATGGAAAATTTTTGATATTATAAAAAGAGTTTAAATTTAACCTGATATGGATATAAAATAATGATTAGTTTTACTTTGATTGATAATAATGTTTTCATCTCTACAAAAATTGTTAATTTTTTATAATTAAACTTTTATAAAATATTATTTTTATCATGTTATTTTAGAGATAAAGATACCTATTTAATTACAAACTCTACAATTTATTCTATCTTATTCATGCTTCTTATAATCTTACATATTTACAAAATTAATACATTAATAATTATATATATAGAATTCAAAAAAATTTAAACAAGCGCTGGTAATACTATAGTTTGTATTATATTGGAACACTAACTTGTTTTGTCATTCTCCCCTTATTTCTTTCTCTATTGTTATAATGATTAGAGTTTGGTTCAACCTTCTTTCAATTATTTTTGTCATTGTTTCGTTGTTGTGATCCCAAAAATTTAGGAATGTAATATGATTCTATTTTCTCTCTTCTGATGTAATTGTCTTTGCATTGCTTTTTAGTGATCAAATCTTTGATTGTTCTTCTCTCCTCTTCCCATTTTGCTTTTGGTTCTTTGGTTGTTTCTTATTGGGTTTTCAAAATCAATTCACTACATGTCGTCTTCCACTTTTTGTGCTTGAAGAGTGAGGTTTGATGATCATCATCATGTAGGCTCTCATTTCATTGTGTTTGATTGGTGGGTGTTATAAGTTGCTGTCCAAATGTTTTTTTTATTTGAAAGCAAACCTACACATTGTAATTACTGGGAACATTTCAGTTGGCATTGCTACAAACAAGATCCATAAATTCATGTAATCGAACAATTTGTTATTACGTTAATTATACCTTCCACCTTTAATCGGCCCATTTGATATCATGTAATCGGCCCATTTGCAGATCCCATTATTTTTTATCATGTAATCGGCCCATTTGTTATGACTAATATTGTTGAATTGTTTTTTTGTTGTCCATATATTTTTCTTGTGCGCTTGTTTGTTAATTTGGTGTTAAATAACGAGTCAGTTGCCCAATTGATTTGGCCGAATTTTCATTGTATAATTTCTTGTTGGTTGGGTTTTTCTTTTGATTGTGATTTGTTAATATGACAGATGTTCCTCTTTTTGGTTTATTGAAACAATAATGTGATTTGCAACAAGAAATAACCAATAAAATGAAAAATTAACAATTACAAAATATCAAAACTGAAATGGAGAATGTTCTTGACCAGAACCACGAATGATCTTCACTAGGGATGAAACAAAGAATGCAGAGCTGTGACAAAGAATGTTATTTGTTTGTACTGAAACAAAGAGGGTTCTTCACCAGAACTAAATCACTGAAACGAAGAATGTTTTGGAGTTTTAAAAACAGTTTTAAATCAAGGTAAAACGAAAATTAAAGAAGTATAATGCAAGAATAACACCAAAATTTACGTGTTCAGCCTCAATAACTTAAAACTTATGTTACAAACAAGAAAACAAGACAATTCACTATGAGTATTTGAGTTTACAAGATTAAGGTCTTTTTAAGATTGTTCTCTTAATATCTATCACTGTTGAGAATACAACAATACTAGCTTTCTCTTTCAATCTCTTTTTCACTCTCCCTTAATCTTAGTTTCTGATTTCTATGAATCTAATTGCATAGACCTCTCTCTCGATCAACATTCAACAAAATTTTGTCACTGCAATTTACAACCTTATTCATAGTATTTAAAAGTAAACTAGCTTAACTAACTATAACTATTTTGTCATGGTCAAATTTATTTATAACAAACACTAAAGCTTAAGCAATTTTAGTTAGATAATTTGATACACTTTCTTTGGTTGCTCCCCTTTCGATTTATTCCTTTGTTTATAGTGAATGTTTGATATAGTCAATGGTCTTCTTTTGGGTTGTTGCTATTTCTTTGATTGCTCATCTCTATATTGGTTTCTCATTTTCATTGTTGCTCTGATTACTCTTCATATCATGTATGTTTTCCAATTATTTAGTTTCAATTTTAGTCTTTGAATTGTAGTTTTTAGTCAATTTTCATTTTAGAACAAAATTTCAAATCAACCATCCCTCAAGAGGTGGTTTCTAACCAACGTAGATCATCTCACAATGATGTGGATTCCGAATTTCCGATGGAAAAATTATTAGACAATCTTTTATCTCTCTAGAGAAGTTATGAATATCCACAATCAAGTTTTGCAGCCGTTGAAAGTCCACCTCAAATATCACTTTGTTTCTCCACAACCAAGAAAACCAAGTGGTAGTCATGAAAGTGGACTGTCATCATTTTGTTATTTCTTCCTCGTTATTGTTAAGGTTGCTAGCAATCTAATCCTTGCCATTCAAAGAGAGGAAATATACAGAGCCATACCATAGATGCATGTACGCGGTCATGAAGCATTGTCTAGGCATTTCCTACCCTAAGATATTTTGAGAATAAGTTCTATGTAACACTTTTGAATGATAAATCTAATATTTTTTCCATGAGATAATTGATTATGATTCTTAAACTCCCTTAATATTGAAAAATAGTTGGTAGAAGAAATAAAATCATTATGAAAAACCTTGATATATGTTCATAATTCATTCACTCAAATATGAAGTGTGCATTTTATATAATAAGTCCATCACAATACAAGGTACAAATACAAACATAATAGTTCTTATTCAGGAAATTAAGACATTATTGCAATCAACCAAGCATACATAAAAACATGACCATACATAGCAGGGGAGGGAATTCAATTACTCTCATCTTTTATTCATAGCAACAACACACCAACCATGACCCTTTTAGATGGAGACACTATTAGGAATACCTCTGAAAGTCAATCCTTCCTCACTAGAAGGATAAAGCAAAGTGTATGGCATCTTCACAGGGCCATATCGGTTTCTCAGTGACTCATCTTTGTTCCTTTGAGTGAGATTTTGCTCAATTTCAGCCAATTTACTTCCAAATTGCTTGAAGGCCTCTATTGGCTGTGAATCAGAAGTCCAAAGGTCACCTTCAATTCTTTGTCCAAGGTATTGCTCATCAGAAGCATGCCTAGACAAGACCTCTATAATGGTCAGGTCTGTAAGGGTGTCGTTCTTTGGTGTTATTGTCCTCAAATACACTTTTTGGTAATTCTTAGCAAGCTCATCATACTCTGGAGATCCTTTTTCAGGCATGAATCTTCTGCTTTTAGTTGGTCGGTTAAGGATGTATCCTCCATATGGATACTGTCCAAAATTAACAGCTGCATGAAGTGCTGAAGCAATCCATATGAGAATGGTGCAAGCTTCAATCAACTCTTGACGAGTTTGCATCTTAAACCACCATGTAGCATTCTTCAAGTCACCATGACCAACCTCTACAAGTTCTTTCCAAAATGCTTGGAGTTCAGAATCTTGTGCAATAGCAGCATCTGACTTGTAGTAAAAATTCACATATTCTTCCACCCATGACTTGATAGCAGCCCATATTTCTAGTCCATCTGAAGCATATGGATAGTCCTCTATCAAAAGACGAATGCCGTGTGGTGAAGTTGCATCCTCAACAGCCACTCCTCTATATAACAAACAAGGTAGATAACATGAATATTGTTTTAGATCAACAATTTTCTAGCTAATGAATATACCTAAGATCTAACATTACCTTTTGAGTAGGTCATTAGGTAGTCCTTGCTCAGTGAAAACCCAATCCTTGTAAACAACAGCAGACATTTCCAAAGCATATCCTCCCCACAAGAATGTTGATTCAATAATACCCTCAGCATTGACAAGGACATTTCGTGCAAGTGAATTTATGTTCATTGTATCACGATAGTGTGGAAGTAAAAGTTTGTAAATAGGGTGAACCACACTAAGATGTCTGTTTGTGGCTATGACAAACGGTTCAACAACAGCATGAGTGTTTAACCTGTCAACCATATAGATATTAATGAATAACTTACAAATAGATCATAAAGTATATTGGACTGTATAAATATCATTAATGAAATTCATACCAATGACTGACAAGTTGGTGAAAGCATGAGTCATTTACAACAACAAAAGCCTTAGCAAGTAGCCAAATAGAACCTTCAACACCTTGACTTGCTGGCAAATAAACATCACTAACAGGACCGTAACTATCACCTTGAGGATGTGGCTTACTTAGCTCAATGGCAAGTGGCTTCAAAGTTCCATTATTTTGCAAGAAAAGGACGGTTCTAGTTGCATAGGCCTTTGTCTCAGTTGCATTTATTTTCCTCAAATACGGAAAGATTGTGTCATGGTGATCAAGTATGTATAGAAGGTTGTTTTGGATAGCCTATTGAACAAAATATAATTTAGTCATTGTAGTTCACTTTAACTAAAATGAGTGAATTCTCTAGAAAAGCAATAATAGCACCAATCCTTCATAGTAATATTAAATTGTGACATTACCTGCTCTACAGTGACACCACCCATGTTTGGCTCTAAGTGTTCTTTAGTTATTGTGCTGGTATTATTACCATAGAGTTGGCTATCTAGTTTGCTCTTTGGTGGAAACTCCTGCATTATATGTATCAAGCAATGAGGTTACCAATTACAAACATAGTGTAAAGGTGGATAAAATGGTTTTTATATTTGCTTAACAATGTTAATATATTGACTTTACCGAAAGTTTTTTGATGATGTGTGGATTCACACCAGCAATCATCTCCCTTGCAAATTCCTCATCAGTCATCCAAGCAGAATGATCCACTATTTATAATTAAAAAAAATTAAAATATCAATGAGTTTTTAAAATATGATTTTGTATGTTTGTATTTATATATCTTATAATAGAAATAGGAATGTGTTACTCTTGTATACCTTCAACCACTTTAGGTGGCGTAAACTTAAGGGCTGATTCACCATCAGTGCGAAAAATTTCCTTAAACAATGGTATCGGGCTTATCTCACTAAGTATATTAGTAGGCAGCTTAATTCCACCGTCATATAGTGAGCGCACATCTTCAAAGGTGTTAAACTCAGGGTTATTTAATTGTAATGTAACTACTGAACGTAAATTGGGTATGATATTTTGAGTTGCAGACTTGAGTATGTAAACAAGAAAGTCAGATGACTTCGCGTGGCCAAATGATTCATCTCTTGGAAGATAAACAAAGTCGCTCCGACTCTCACTCTTAGGATCTACATAAATACAAAAAATTGAGTTAGCAACAATAAAATCTCTAAAATCATAACTACAAAATATTTGGCACAACAAAAGACATTTCTACCTTCAAAATTGTTCTATGGTAGCATACCTTTTTATTATATAACTTCGGATTTAAAGGCTACATAAAATTTTAGTTTCTATAAAATTTGAAAATTTTATTTTTAGTTTTAGTAAAAAAAAATCACATTTTTTAGTCCTTACTAAATTATTATATAAATATTTTTATTTCTTGTTGGACATCAATATATTTGTATGGATGATTTTTTTTATACATATTTATAACACGGTAAAAAGTTACTCCACAAATATTAAGCTTAAATTTCGATTTCTAAATTAATATTTTTAAAATTTTTATTTTGTATGATAATTAAAAAATTTATATTTAATTAATTATAAATTAAAAAATTTGAATTTTTTTTATAAACTTATAATAATGTTCTAAATATACGTACAAAATACCATTCAAAAATTTAATAGTTAAAAGATGCTTCCTACTTAAAACTTATAAAATAAGTTTGTAAAGACTAAAAACTTATTTAAACCACATTTAATTATATTATATCATATGTACTAAAATATCCTTAAAAAAATTGATGTAGGCAAATTGAAAAGTGACTTAATTGTTTAGATATAACATAAGCTTTAACCTTTCTTAGCTGGTTTTCGGCCTGTTCTGCCTCTTCGAGGATATGGCAAGGTACTAGATCCTCCTAGAACTGGACGAGCTAAGGTAGCTTTCTTGTCTGGTTCACCCAAATCATTGTAGACATCATAATCATATATTCTTTCCCATTCCTTACGCTCTCCAGTTCCATCTCCTCTTAAAGTTTTCAATTCTTCTTGTCTATAGTAAACTAATGGAGCCGGTGTTTGACTTGGAAGGTATGTCTACATTTATATTAATTTGATGGTGTCAAAGTTTAGCAAATATAATTTGTATGTAAATGTCATATAAATATGATGTTTTTTCCTTACCTTGTTAGCAAAAAAGATGCGGTGACTTTTGTACTTATTATCATTGTAAACCCATGAGTTGCAAACAAAGGTGATGGATCCCTGGTTTGGAATATCTTCAAGAGTCAAACTCACAAGGAAGAATTCATGTTGCATAAAATTTTCGACATAAAATGCTCCAGGAATTCCCATGTCATTGTCCCATTCAAAATGAATACTATAAGCAGATTGTTTGTCTCCCAATGTTGGTATGGAGGTAAGAAGACCTTCCAAAAATGTTTGCTTTCCTACTTTACCTTTTCCACTTCCTACACAAATTTCAGAGAGGAGATACTAAGTTATAGTAATCACAATTCTCACAAATTTCAATTAAATGACTTACCTTTTTCAATGTACAATCTTAATAAATATATTTTATTTTTTGTATAAGAGTATAAAGGAAAAATAATGCTCAATTATATATTTTTTTTCAAATGATCAAAATTTTAAGACAAAATTAAAGTACTACAAGTACCAAAATCAAGGACAGAATGAGTAGTAAAGAAAAAAATGATACTATCAAAATCCAAAGGGAAAATAAGGTAATATTTTGTTAAATTTAAAATTCTTTATATAAACAAATGAATTTTCATAGAGATATAAAAAAAAATTACACTATCAATTAATTACTAATCATTTTTAAATAAATATTATTAACATTATATTATATTATTATAAATTATATGTAAAGAAAGAGAAGTATAATACCATCAGCAGCTGTAGCACTAATCAATTTAAAAGCAACAGAACGACCCAAAAAGGAAGTAGCAGTGTCAACAACAGAGCCAATGGCACCACCAATAGCACCAAAGGCACCACCAATTATACCAGTTGGACTTTTAACAGCAGTTAGTGCATTAATGTCCAAAGCATTCTTTTGCATCAACACCACTGTTCCCTTCAGCTTCTGACCCCTGTTGATGATACCTGTTACCCCTGAAAACATCTTTGATAATTTTTTCTGATACACAAATTGTATTCTATTTGATTTGGCAGAGAGAAATGTTCGTGGTTTGATACTATGGAAGTGTTCACTATTTATAGGGCCAAATAAGATATATTTGGGTGAAGAAATTTTTTGTTTTTTTATATTTCTTTTCTTTTGAGACTTCATTTGCATCACGTGCCAAATGTTGATCTTTGCCCACACTTCTCGTGGCATATAAAATAATAATATTTGAATCATATGATTGGGGTGTCTCTTTGATATATTATTATATGCAATTATTACATATTATTATTACTCTACCTCCAGAGTCCTCTATTTTTTGTTATCTTTTTATTTATTTTTTATGTTAACCCGATATTGGTGTTGATATTTTAAATTTAATTTAAATGTAATGTGTTAATTTTTATGATTGATTATGAATGATCTAGTTTAATGTTGAATATATACAATATGTGATTTATATAATGTTTTAAGAATTTTGGTGGATATGTTGTGTTAAAATACTTGTTTTAAAGTCAAGTTCAATTTGGTGAAACAACCGGAAAATTTTACACTTAATGAAAGAAAACGTTAATATATCATAGTTGATTCTCACATTAAATAAATAAGTAGATTATGTGAGGCAATATACAAGTAAATTAACTCATATATTTAATTTTTTAATGTTTTAGATGAAAATGTGATTTTAAAGTCATTTGATATTGGTAATTTTTAATGTAATGTGATGATTCACCACAAGGTCTAAGGCTCCTCCTCAAGTTCCAACATTGACATCATTGTTATTAAAGCCATTAGTTGTTTCCTTCGTCATTCAAATTTGGATTCTTCTTCATCAATCACTTGATTTACTTACATTTCCTTTATTTTGTTTGAACATACCAATAAAATAGGCATTACAATTATATATAAATCATTGATTTGTCTATTATATTGTATGATATTGTTAATTTAGAGGTTTTTTTAATATGGTTCTGACTCGAATGTAGACTTTGCTATTATTTTTTTAATTAAAACCCTTTCTTTATGACTCTAATTAAATATAATATCTATTAACATCCAACAACCAAATCTTTACATTTTTTTCAACAGTTAATATAAATTAGTGTTATTAATATTGTTATTATTTTAAAAATGATCTTGTGTCTTTTCTTTACTGTTTTGATATATATTCTTGTTTAAGACTCTTATGTTGGACTGGCCCTGTACTTTTCTGTGCTCATTTCTTAGAGATTGTGAGCTTAATCTTCAAGAGTCAAGATATACTATAGAAAAAGTGCAGAGTATTTTTTATATATGAGCTAAAGATACTATTATTTTCATACTTTCGCATAATGGTATTATTTTCATACTTTTTGGTTAGTAAGATAAAGTATCAATATTAAAATATCTTGCATTTATATTATAATATTTATACATATAAAGATGATATAATAACAAACTAAGAATATATAAAAAAAAATATCAATCGACAAATAGAGCCTCCGAAGCATAATAAAAAAAATAGAGCTTCCAAAGCATAATAAAAAACGGACATAATCATTGGCTGATTATGTTATATCTAATCTTAAAAATAAAAAAATAAAAAAAATTGACCTTGAACGGTTGAAATATTGGTTATATAATTGTTTATTAAATTTAATCTTGGGGTTCTCACTTTGAAATTTTTTATGAATTTTCTATTTATCATCACTACTTATACCTCTCACCTTTTTAACATATTTAAAATAATAATAATTATTTTTTATTATATATAAAAATAAGAAATTTCAGAATTTGAAATTTTCAGAAAAAGAAATTTCAGAAATTTAGATATGTTTTGAAATAGAATAGTTAATTTTTTAAAAAAAAATTCAAAAAAATAATGTCATTGTTTTGAAATAAAATTTTTATTTCAAAAATTTACATAAAATTCTAAATTTTTTAAACATTCAAAATTTCATCTTCTTCAAAAGTTTCAAAATATAATTCAAAAATATGGTTTTCGAAAAAGTTATATTTTGAAAGTTCTAAAACTTTTGTTAAATTAAGTTTCGAAAATTTCAAATTATTTCAAACTTTCAAAAGAAATTGATTAATTTGAAACATTAAAAACGTAAATTTCAATTTTTCAAAAAAGTTTTAAAAGTTTCAAACAATACAAAATTTTTGAAATAGGAAATTTTAGAAATTCCAAAACATAAATAGAATATTTTTGAAATAGAAATAGAAAATTCTAAAACAGTCTTGAATGTGTGAGTGAAAAGGAAAAAAAAATCATATTTTTATATATTATAAAAAGAGTAAAATAGTCTCTTTAATTGTATTGGGGGTGGGAGGTATAGGTAAAGGTGGAAAGTAAAAAACTCGAAGTTTATTGCATAAAGAGGATCGTGTTTTTTATTCATTAGAACAACCAATAGCCTCTACCACGAAGGCGCAAAAAATTCACGTTTCTAACACTTTTGATTAAAATATTTGTTTAGGATTGGACTCAAAATGTTATAGTCTAAGCCCAACAAAAAAATGGACAATTTCGGATCAATCCGACTTAATTAAATGACATCATGGAAGTTTCTTGAATCTAGAGTAGGCTATCATCAAGAGTAAAATTTGAAGTCGTTATTTATAACTTAGACCTTCAATCATAGCAACTAGATGGACAAATAGAAAATCTAGTGATGACGACACAATAACTCATATGTACTCTCATTTTGAGCCACTTAATAACAATTGTACAGTGATTACGACAACCAAATGACATGCATAATTTCTAGATTAGAAGGACATATATCTCAAATCAGATGGCGATTCTAAGATCATGTGTTTTCCCTCAGATGATCACAACGAAAATTTTCTAAAAACCTTAGAATGATTCAATATATAAAGAGGATTCCTTAGGTCATAAAGATACACATAAATTATAACCTTAAAATCTCTCATTTGTTAAACAATTCTTACTTTATCGTTGGAGTGTCGTCAATCACCACTCTTAAAGTCAATATTTTGTATTTTGTATTTTGTATTCTCAATATTGAATACCAATAGTGGTTCCTTGTATGCAGAGACACGATCATTCAACTCGAAGAAACTTGTAGAGGTACGAAAATTAATTCAAAAAATTTTCTAATCAACAAGATAAGGTGTGGATTCAAGAAGCATTCTTATCAACAACAAATAATTTACTCCTCTATCTTGCAATGCAATAACCAACTGCGTTGATTTTGTCTTCTTTGATTCAAATTTTGTTTGTCTTTATTGCTTTTAGTTATTTTCAGAAACCAATTAGTCTTTGTCAAAGCGCAATAATTATGTATCTACAAAACTCATGTTGTCTTTTGAATTATTGTGTGTCTTCTCGTCATGATTTTCTATTTTACATGGTTCTATAAATTATCATTGAATTGTTATTTTTCTTTTATTTTAGAAGTTTCATTGTATTTTTCTATTTGCTTGTAATTCAAGTTGATTGTGATCATATCACTAACAACTTGAGGGAGAGCAATTTGTGGATTAGTTACCACTATGTATGTGTTAGTTACAACTCTCTCAAGAGTTAGATAGTGGTTGTTTGTAAGTAGTTAGTTTGTTAATTTATCCCTAGCTTAATGTATAGATCATCTCATATGCTCATACACTCATTTAATATCTTATATCAATTAATCCATATGAATTCTAAAGAGTTTGTCTCTTTGTCAAGCTCTCAAGCTTTTTTTCTATGACATTCTTTATACCACCACCAATTACATTAGCCACACCAACTTTTCACTATCTCAACTAAAATACTATTTTTACTTCCCAACAAACCATGAACCTACTTACCGTGAAAAATGTTAGCACGAGTGTTGGGTTATAAAGCTATACAAATCGAGTTGGAAGTCTCAAAAATGAATTACACTTGGAATATTACTAATTTACCTAATAATGTGAAATCAATAAGAAGCAAATTAATCTATAAAATCAAGAGACAATCACATGGTATTTTTTTCAACAGCTAAAAAATGAATACATTAAAGAAACATTTCAAACACAAGAGGTTTTAAAACAAGAACAAAATAAAATTTATAATTTTTCTATAGTATGATTAAAAACAAACCAAAAACACAAATTAAACTCAAACAATAAATAAAATAATTAACCACGAGTTATATTAATGAATATCAAGGATTGAGAGCACAATTGATTATACTCATAACAAAAAAATCTACATGCAATTTAATCCACCTTATTGCTAAAATTTTAACATGCTCAATAATAATATTTGCATTTAAAATATTTGAACAAAAAATCGTCTCATTTTATGATTTTCAAATCGCTCACGTTACTGCAAACCAAATTAAATTAATTATTTCACGTACTACATGGCTGCATGAAAAAAATGCATCAAATTTTTTGGCATGATTGATTGCATCCATAAAAAACACACTAGATAGTTCAAGTCAATTCAAAACATCATATCACTTAGATCCAAAAAAAGGACACGTATAGAACAAATGACGAGTTATTTCTACTTTGCTACAACCTGCTACACATTGTTGATCTTCAAAAGAAATAATTCTTCGACATAACAAATTATCTTTTGTGGGCAATCTATTTTGAAATTACCACCACACAAATAAAGATACTTATGAATGGACAAAATGATGCCACACTAGATATTGAAATAGAGATGCGATTGACACGTGCGAAAAACTCTTCCTACAACACAAAATATGTCTTATTTACCACATATTATCATCCTTGTATATTATTTCATGACTACTAATGCTACATTAATTTGAAAATGAACGTTAGTTAATAAAATCCTACACTCCTCCATTAATTTCTCCTCTCACACCAACTAGTGTCTTTGTCATCTTTACCCTTAAACACCCTTCAGTCACAACAATTCTAACATGACCTCTACACTTTTCTCTTGTTGTAAAGGCAAATGAAACAACTTATTAACCTTCTCACACAAAACTCCACCAACTAATCATAAATCCTTCTAAAATAAAGTATTATTGCCATTGTTGAAAGATTGTAGCTTGTTTAGTGGCAAAACTGTATAACTCTTTGAGAAATATTGATTACTTTGAAATTTACTACAATTTGAGTAGTATTGGTGTGGCATCGATCAACAATTGGTTGTTTCACCAACTAAATCTATGTAACGAAGTTTACACGAACATACCATAGTCGACTAAAATATTTTGAATATGTTCTAATTTTAAAAATTAGGTTCTTGAGTAAAAATTATAATTTTAATAATTAAAAAAGGGATAATTAATTTTTTAGTCTTTGTAAAATTTCAAATTTTCATTTTTATAAATAATATTTCAACTTTTTAGCAATAAAATATTTTTTAATTCACTTTTATTCTTTATTTTAAAAATTATTATAAAAAGTTAATATTTTTAGACTTTAAAAAGGTCCCTATAAAATTAAAATAGAAACTACAAAAAAGTAAAAAGAAAAATTAAAAATTAAAAATTATATTCAACCTGTCCGTCACTACAAGAAAAACTGTTGTTATCTACGAAATATTTTATCTTTACCCTCGACATGCCTGTAGGTAAACAAAAATTATGCACGGATTACCCACGGACACGGGTTCGTAGTTAAATCGCTCGTAGGAATATATTTATCGACGAAAAAGCAATAAGATACACTTACTTAAGGATTGTCCGTGGGTAGTATGACTTACAGAGACTACGTGGGTAAACTTACTCATAGGTTTGGGCCAGCATTAGTGTTTCTTGGGCCTCACTAAGTTTGTTTAATCAGAGGTTTGTTGCTAACATGTAGAGAACCCTATTTTTAAAGGCAAATTTAATTAAAATAATTAGTTGTTGCAAACTTAACATATTAGGCATCTCATAAAGGGAAAGAAATAGTGGTTAAATTAGAGAATCACCATAAGAAAGAAAGTGAATAATTTTAATGACAAATTAAATCAAGAATCAAACAACTAAGAACAAGAACAATATGTAAGTGTTGATAACAAAGCTAATATCCCCAATATAGAGAATGTAAGTCCTATGACTTAACACTGAAGTCCATTGTTCTGGTGTCTCACTACTTGTCCTCTTCAATGCATAACATTCACTACAACACTATTAACTACAACATTATGTAAGAAAAAGAAAGAATCAAAACTAAAGAATATGAATAATTTCGGATTTGAAGGAAAATGGTTAGGATTTTCAATAAAAATTGGGGCTTTTTCAGTAAGACTCGATTTCAATAAAACTCGATTTCAGAAAATAAAAAGATAATAGAAAAGTAGTCGGTTCAGTGAGGGAGACGGCGAAAGTTACCGAATCGGACGACAAAGTGGGTAGCAATGAAATTTCAACACGATAATAAATGAAGATAACTTACCTTGAGAGAGAGCGACCATCAAGGCGGCATCGAGAACGGTCTGAGTCGAGGGAGCGGGTTGCAATCTAGAGGAGGTTGGAAGAAGAATAAGGGTTTAGGGTTCGCTGGTTGCAATCTGAATGTGAGTTCTATTGGTTTTGATAATGAAGAGTTATTTTTGTTTTCACATAAACTTTTTTTAAAAGAACTCAACACAAAAAATTTCTAAAAAATAGATATTGCCTACGGATAAGTTATAGTAAAAATAACACGAAAAAATTTCGCACAATTTAAGTCAGGGTTGTATTTTTTTTTTCTTTACCTACGATTTTTTTAATTTTACTTACGGAATTATCGTGGAAATTAATTAAAAAAAATATTTTATACAACAAAACACACGGTTTTTCTATAGATAACAATTAATTTACTCACGAATTATGATTCGTGGGTAATTTTTCATAGGTATACAAATATTTTCTTGTAGTGCTTAAAGATTGTCGATAGTGTTTGAGAAAAAAAATCCCATGATAAAACTCTAACTACTAATATAGTATAATAACAACTAACATATTTTTATTAAAAAGTTGTTAAACAAATAAAATGACCACAATTAGGGGTGAGAATAAGTCAGATCAGTTCAGACTTTGAAAGGCTTGTGTCTGGCCTACGATTAATTTTTTAGGCCTAAGTCTGACCTGTGACCTATCCTAGGTTTTTTTTTTTTTGACATGGCCTGCCTTTTTAAAAGTCTAGTCTGGTCTAGAAGTCTATTTAAAAATCTTATTCACATTAAAAAAAAATTATGTTCTACTCATACCATATGATGCTCTCCACATACCGATATCAATGTATATATTTATATATATTAAATAAAAAACAATTTTTCTAACAAAATAATTTTAAAAAAATCTGAAACAAACATCATTTAAACTCTAAAAAATAATTTTTGGTTGTTTTAAAGAATAGATTTTTTTTTTCTGAAACAAACGCATCAATTATTACATTTCAAACAAATATACAACGACTACTCAATAATTGACTAATTGAACGCCTATCATATATGAAACGACTACTAAATATGAAATCATTATTGAATATAGAACGGGTACCGTATATAGAATGACTATTGAATGATTGCCTTTAATAGAGTTTAAAATAAGAAATAATATTATTAATATAATAATAAAATATATATAGACCGACTTATCAAGCCTAATAGGCTTTTTTTATAAGTTTAAATCTAACCTATTTAAATAAATAGACTTTAAAAATAGCATAAGCCTAACCTTATTACTAAATAGGTTAGATCAGGTCAGATCAGACCATAAACCTCTGACGGACGGCCTAACCTATTTCCATCCCTAACCACAATCGAAGATTTTTCTATTCCCTGAACTTTTGTTGACTTATCGTCTTATCCGCGTAAGAGATCGAAACATGGCATTTTACATTAACAAGTCTTATCTTTACTACCCTTTAAAAAAATGTGTTTTCTATTTGTAAAAGGAATGATAGATAATTTTTGCACATGCCTATAAGATTTTAAACTGAAATTATAATATTCAATATAACAATGAAATTTATTAGTTGAATTAATCTTATAGATACAAATATTTATTATTATTATTATTATTATTATTATTATTATTAGTTTAAAAGTTATTATTTTGAGAGTTAAATAAATGTTTGGTAAAATTTTAAAAAAATTATTGAGGAATTTTTTATAGTATCGTGATCATTTAAGTGATACATTTTGGCTACGGACTTACTTAGTCTTCAATAATTTTTTAATTATTAAAATTATACTTTTTTATTATATCTAATTTTTAAGATTAGAATATGTAACTTCTAATTTTTTAACATGAATGAAATAAGAATGTACACAATGTAGATGAAACTGAAAATTTTAATTCATAAAACATCTAAATACTTACAACTTTCAAGTGAAATTTAATCAAACTATGACTTTAATCTAGACTCAAGACGTGATACAACTCCGACTCATGATATTGAAGGACTAATGAGAAAATTCAGATACTCCTCAGACTTTCAACATTTACCTGTAACCTGGAAAACATCATCCTCAACATAGTGAGCATAAAAATCAGTAACAAATTTAATAAAAAAATAATTACTGATGTTTCTCACCATGTTAGTGTGCTAAACATGAAAAATCCTCTTGGCAAAGTACACTTCAATATAAAATAAAATAATACTATTTTTTTGTAAGCTACATTCAAATACCTCTTGCCTCAAATCTTTCAAACACTTTAAGCCACAAGACATGATTAATCTAATGACTTAAACTCAATATAACAAGTAAGTCATAAAGACTACATTGGTTTCATCTAATGTCATCTACTTAAATAACCTCTTTCGATAAGGTTGAACATAATTAAGTCTGTAAGTGGTGCTCCACTTACTCTCGCTTAGTCCTCGCTCATGTCGTATATATACGGATATTTCATCTAGCTAGAATGAACCCTATATATATATAATCGTAACACAAGAGTAATCTCCATTCACACCATGGAATATGCGCTTAACATATCAAACTTCCAGAAAGTGTGTTATATTTAAGCTTTCAAATGCAATTGGTTTAACTCAAAAACGAGTTTCCTAACTTAAGATATAGATATTTCAAGATGACTAATGCAGAAAAAATCATAATACAGAACAATATACTTCATAAAATTATGAAAATTTGTAAATTTAATATAAACTTATAAAAATTTACAATAACAATGTAATAGGAATAAGTTTTCCAATCTAATTGATTTCACTCAAAACCAATTCCTATTGCTTTTGTTATATTCATCTTAATTTAGTTGTGTCATAATCTTTTTCTACATAAATACTATAAATTTGGTAATTTAATTAAAATATCAAACAATGTACGATTTGAATAAATGATAACATTTTGGAAAGCCTAATATATCTAATTTATAAATATAATTTTTATTATGCGTAATAGACACTCAATTAGTAAAGTTCAATAAAATAAGATATATATATATATATACAAAAACAGAACAACAAATTACTTTCAAACTTCTAACTCAATTTTCTCTGTCAATTCTCAATGAAAATTAGTGAAGTCAGTATTTCGTAAGTAAGTAATTATATTTTCTAATGGGATATAAATCAGCTCAAAACATAATCTATGGAGAAAGTTATGAACTTAATCTGAACTTTTTCTTTTTAAACTAAGTCCAAGAGTAATTAAAAGAGTAACATTTTAAACTCTAAATATTTTAATTTCAATCTAACTTTTTTCTCAAACTCTTTAACATAGTTAAAATTGAAATTTTTCACAACTTTAACAACTCTAATTTTTTTTTGTAAAATTTCAACTTCAGTTAAAACTTGTTTATTTGAAAATAACTCATTACGTAACTCAAACACATCAAAAATCAATTTCTTTATTTTTAACCATTATCGACAACAACAACAATGATTTGTAAGAACTAAAAAATTTCGCTCATATCTAAGGAATCCTCTACATCTTCCCATGCTCCACTCAACCTGATCATCAATCTTGAAGGTACCGGATAATCGATTATCTCGCGAGTAAGCTCCACGAGGTATACTGCTCCAGCTCTCCTACATGTCTTCACTACCCTCCCCGTATAAGCAACCCTGCTTAAGATGGAATCGTATACCTAAGTAGTCGGGGAGTCTCGGTCAGGGAAGTCTAACGAAATTTCTGTCGTTAGGGTAACAATCAATGGAACGAACTCGGGTATCATATGAGGGAAAAACCCAATTTCCACAATAATGTAAAGGATCGCCAACCAAAATTAACAAATTACATTTAGCGAAAAACTTATGTTTTAAATGTTCATGAGAACCTTTCATCTTAGCATACTCATCATAAGAATTTTCAGATATAAAAAATGCATAAACAATGTTGAAAAATGCACTGTCGTATTCTAATACAACATTTCATAGTCAAACACAAGTGCTAAGTTAGTGGCAAAAACAACACATTTGTATTCAACTATCACATGGTGTAGTCGAATACAAAGTCAAGTCAGTGGCAAATATCACTTAATTGTATTCGAATACAAGATTTCATATTTGAATACGATGTTGAAAATTTCATAAAAACTGAATGTTACATATGTGTATTTGAATACACACGAGCTATAGTCAAATACAACTGCAAAATAATGCAGCTTTTCATTTTTGAAAAGGTTCTGAAACATTTAACACTTACAATATAAAAACAAGCAATAACACTTAGCAATACGGCATAATAACAAACAAGAACAAAGTATGTATATACAATAATCATATTATAACAAATATGACTCGTGTGCCAAACACCCTAATGCAATGCGTATATGCCAATGTGCATGATTCCAGAATTTCCAAAACAAAATCCTCCTTGAGGGGCTTAAATCATAAATGCACCGCCTATCGCAGGCTAGTACTCATTACTGATGTATTACCCATCACATATCAACACGATTTATTAGAGTGTAGTCTATCACAGACCTACACGACAGTTAAATTCTCGTAAGAATAAGATGAACCAATCAACTCGTGGAGCTATTATGTGGCCCTTCACAGTCACCACTAGCTATGAAATGCATGAGCATACTATGACTCTTTTCACAACAATCATTATGTAAATGCAGCTATTAAAAGACTCCACTTTTAATACTCATTTAACACTAATAATTTTTCATACTTATCATAGAATATACTCAAGACGTATTTTCCTCAATAAAATTCATAACATACAACAACACGTATTTTCACTCCATAATATATATTCACGTCAATATTAATCATCAATTTATAACATGTAACAACACGTATTTTCGCTCCTAAAATATATATATTCACGTCAAAATTAATTATCACGCATTCACACATTAATCATACATCAATCACACATATATGGTCTCTATATGCAACCTAAAAATTTGGAAGGAGCCATTACCTTAGTCGTAACTTTTACAACCGTTTTCACTACTGCAATCAAACACGGCGAAAATCTCGCTCGTACCGACAACTCAAATAAATTATCTCCCAAACACCGTAGTGTAGAGATGAGCAATTTTCTCTCCTAACACTTTTTGAATGAAAGCTTAAATCTAGAAGAAAAATAGAAGTTTGTATTTTGTGTTTTTGTTTTTCTACCAACACTTGTTCTCTTTAATTGAAACAAAAGAAAGAAGAAGAAAATAGAGTAGACTTTGAAGCAGGGAAAAAAATGTTTATGTTTTTAATCAAAAAAATATTTAAATACATAGATATATTATAAAATCATCATTACATTCATCACATCACTCGTTTCTCAATCTACTTTAATAAATATATCTAATCTCGTTGCAATTCAATTGACATATGAATTTTTCAGCAACAAGTGACATTTTTAAAAAATATGTTCGGTATTAAATTTTTCGTAACATAATTAAATTAGTTTTTGACAAATAATTTTAATCGGGACTCAAAATATATATATATATATATAGAGAGAGAGAGAGAGAGATAGATAGATAGATTGAACACATTATAAACTCTAACTAAATATATTTTTGTTACTTAATTCACAAAATAAAATAAAATTGGGCTAAATGACTAAGCAATTTAACACAAAATACCCTAAAATTGCATATATTAGAATTTAAAAATAAAGGGTCTTACAAACCTCTATTACTCTAATATAGGTGTGAGGGTTGTTTCTATGATGAATTGAGATAGCTTCAGAAGGACATGCAATGGGGTTAGTGTGTGCTCTCTATTTTTTTTTTTTTTTCTCTCTTCTTCTTTTCTCTTTTCTTTTATGTCATCTTTTTTCTCTTCTTTCCTCACTATTTCTATTTCTACTTTCTTTTAATTTGTTTATTGGAAGATTGATAGGTTGCACCCTCTATTAAGCCCCCCAACAATATTTTAATTGTTACTACTCACTCAAATTTCTATTTATGCAAATTAATTATACCTTATCCTATAAAATTAATTATTCTTATTATTATAATTATTCTACTAACTATAAAAGTGGTCTTAAATTGCATACAAAAAAATACTAAAATTTAAACATTTACCATTCGAATTTTCAATTGACTATGTTATCACTAGATTATCATTATATGCGATTTTATAAGAAATTAGTGCATTTATTTAATTCTAATAATAACAATTGTAATAATAATAATTAAGTTATATTGATAATAGTTTAGACAAAGAGAGTTGGGGTGTTACATAATCGAGCCACAAAATATTTAAGATGCACTGAAAACAAATACATATCAAATTATAATCGAGATGTCTATTAAAAAAATTGGATGAAATTATTTATAAAATTAAATTACAAAGATAACTGCTATAATTATAAAGATACTTATAAATTTTCTAATTTAAATTTCAAATATTTGAGTTGTGAGTTTTATCTAGAGATATAAAATTCAAACCAAATGATCTTATGATCGCAATAATTTAATCAAAACTAGTTAAATTAGATTAATATTGTTTTATAAGTTTGAGTCCAAATTAAACTAAATCAATGAATCCAACATTTATTGATTTAAAATATAGTTTCACATAATTTTAAAATAGATTGTCTAATATTCAAATCAAACAATTATCTTTATCAATATTGTGTCAACATTGTTATCTTAAACAATGTGTTGTGTTTAAATATATTTTAATAATTTTATATATTGTTTTTGT
>JBBPBS010001102.1:3718244-3736905 GCA_037974835.1 Cicer judaicum
AATAAATAAATAATTATTTTATAATGTTATTTTTATTTATGTAGTGGTGATATATATACATAACACATGATAGAATAAATTAAATAATATTATCATATATACATTAATATTAGTTAATATTAATTTATTTTATCATTATTTTTATATTTAAATATGTCATCAATCTCTGTAAATATATTACTTTTTTATTTTAGTTCATGTAAAATTTTTTGTTTGAATTTAGTCTTTATAAAATTAGAGACAATCAACTTTAGTCTCTAATGTTAAATCAACATTATAAAAAAAAAATAATAATATCAAAATATGTGGTTCTATAAATGCACACTAATACATCATCTTTTGTGATATATTATAAAAGTAGAGTTTATGAATAGAAATTAAAAGTCGAGTTTATGGATTTTTAGAAAATTAGTATTCTTCGCATAACGATTTATCAACTTTCTTTTATAATTTTTTATTTGATGTTAGAGACAAAAAAATCAATCCTCTTTTATTTGATAATGAACTAAATTCAAATAAAAAAACTTACTATCACTAAAATATATTAAAGATCAAAAACACATTAAAATTTATTTCTATTATAATACCAGTATATAATAACAATATATGAGAATATTTATTTCTATTTATATACAACTTAATAATTTAGATATTTAAATCTTGAATTACAACTTAAAAATGCATTAAATAATTAATTAGTCATTACTTAATGAGATCTCAGCTCATAATTTTTTATGAAAAAATAACACGTTATAAATTACATTTATATTATTTTAACATAAAATATTGACACCGCAAATCTAACACTGTGAAATACATATTAAATTAGTGCTTTTTCTCATCATTGATTTCTGACATGAAAGAAAATATAAATAAATAAAATCGAACCTCAAAAATAATTTTTGCATAAATTAACGGAGTCATGGAGGACAGAACCATGCACACAACACAACTAGCACGATGCGTCGCATCGGTGATGATTAGTTTTTATTTTTTTATTATTATTTATTATTATTATTATTATTATTTGTTGATAAAATTATATTACTCGTTATTGAGACTTGAGAGCATCGTGGTGTGGTGCTTGCTGGTTGATGCTAAGCTATCGTGTTATATGTTTATAGCTGAGCTATCGTTTTCTCACCGATCACGTGCTGTGTTATCCTTTATGTACCCTCATTATTATCCATCTACCTGCATGCAACTAATTGGACGTGGAAAAAGATAATACATCCAAACCAATCATTTTCAAAGAAGTATAAAAATAACATATGTTATTAATAAATATTATAATAATATGTGTAAACAAATTAAAAAAAGTTATTAATAAAAAATTTATAATAATAATATACATTCTATTTTTAATTATATCATAGAATTTATGTTATTTTACAATTTGTGATAAATATAAAAAATATATACGTCCTTAGTAATAAAAATTAAATATACGTTATTTCTTAACCATCTATAAATTATATTTCTTTTCGAAAAAATAAAATATATATAAAACTAAATTATGAAAAGTACACAGATACATCCAAACTTGACGAAACATCACGCCAAATAAGACGGCACAAAATACCAAACTAAACAAGTGGCATTATCGAACAACTATCACCAAAGAGCATACACCCTTGCACACACGCGATAGGAGTGGACATGGTGTTTAATTCATGTATGAAAAATCTTATATATCTATTATTCCTAAGATTTTGGGTAAAAATATTGGTATCAAAGTTTGTTATAGCGAAACATTTATACGTTGGTGTTAACAACAAGCAACTTAAGTAAAGTAGGAAATTAGTCCAGCATTGATGAAATTTAAAAGAAAAATGCACATCCTCAAAAAGCATAGTAATATCGTACCCATTTGATTTTAAACACTAGCAGGTTTCATGTGGCATATGAACCCACACATATCTCAATTAAATAAAACAAAATGCATATCCACAAAGACCTTTCCAAAAACTAATAATATTTAAGAAATCAACCTCTTCTCTTAATTAAATACAATTTTGTCTCGCAAATAAACTCAAATCTTTGCGAATACTTAATTTGTTGGAGCGCATAGTCGATCGAGGATATATTTTTCTTTTTTCACATTTTTTGTGCGTAAGTTTTAATTATTGTGATTAATTCAGTGTAAATAAAATATGATTATATTATAATATCATAAAAAAAAATGAATATATATAACACATTACGAAAATTTAGGTATGATCAATGGATCATTGCTAAGATCTTTCCCTTAAAATTAAGGGTGATAAAATGGATTGATTTCATTAAACTAAGTTGTTTAATCCGTCACTCTAAATAAATTAAATTAATATTTTAAATATAATTATCTAAGTTGGTAACCTCATTTCATTCAATAAAAATATAAGGCGATGGTGGAGACAGGTTGGTCTTTTGAACCTGTAAAAAAAATTAAATCATTACTATTTAGAAATTTTATGTAACACTAATTCACTATTGTTCATGAAAATAATGGCATTTATGTGTTTCATAGATTCCAATCATTTAATATATCCCTATATTTCAGTCACTTGTTATAATCCTATATTTCAGTCACTTTAGTATAATATTGGTGCCAATAATAAAGTTAATATTATCTTTTATTTTTATTTTTATTATAGCTGATATATTGATACTGTAATTATTTGTATAATATATAAGAAAAGTTTTTTAACAGGTCAATCCGGATTTAATGAGTATTTTAATCCAACGATATAAATTGGTTTGTTCACCTATTTTTTAGGCGGATTGATGGCAAGATGGATCCACCGTTCTATGGTACCACTACTTAAAATGGTCTATGGACATTAAATTAAAATCATTGTTTGCTTTCTTAATGAACCCTCTCTAAAATTTTATTTCTTCATAATCAATTAATTAATAAAATAAATATAAGAATGATTTAGTAAAATAAAAATTTGAATACACATATTAAAAAATAATAAAATTAGATAAATTCATTTTTAACTTTAATTGTTAAGAACTAGTCCTTCGAAAGAACTTAAATTTAAATTTTGATAAAAAATAATTATCTATCATCTTTATTTACTTTCTTTAGACTTTAAATTAGTAAGATACAATTCCTCTGAAAACTAAAATTAAACAAAAATAATAATTTTTATATATAATTTATTTAGCAAAAATAAATTTTATTTAATAGATAATTGTAGTTTTTGAAAGGTTGCAAAGAGAATAATAATTATTAATTATATCTTAATTTATTTGAAAAACCAAAATTTTGAGAAAAAAATAATAAACTTAAATAATCACCAAAGATAAAGGACAGAATAGTAGTTAGAAAAAGTTTATGCAGACAAATCCAAAAACTTCTACACATGAATTGTTTTTTAGGCCTGTTAAAAGAGGTAAACATCCTATTCATTTCTGAAAAAATAAAAGTGGAGACTTCATTTAAAGAAGAAAAAATTAAAGAGAAGAATGGTATATTGGTGGAATCAATTTAAAAAAATAATTTGTACTGATATTTTATTCCGTAAGTATCTCTTGTAAATGAAGAGGTAATAAAATTGCAAAATATATACTAAAAAAAATGTAAGATGTAATGTTAGTTTGATTGTCTCAAACGCGTTTAATGCAGTCAAAAAACAATCGTTTTATGCTTCTATGAAAAAATAAATTTTTTATTTTATCTTTTTAAAAAATTTACTTATTAAAATATATTTTAATATTTTTAAAATTAAAATAAATAATTTTTTAATTTAATATTATCTTAAAAATATTACATTAATTAATAAAATATTACATACATTAATTATATTAATTTATTGATTTCATATTAAAATTTAAAAAATTCACCTTAAATTTTATATTAAAATTCATTTTAAACTTTCAAATGTGTTAAACGATTTCAGTTGAAACTGGTGGATTAAGAAATGAAGTCATCAAAATGTTAAAAAATTCATTTTCACACTTAATATAATTCTAATAATTATTAATAATATTAAACCTGTTTTAATATATATTAAAAAAATGCTACTAGCATTATAATCATCGTATGGATAGTGGAAAAAAATCCAATTGGATAGGATCCTCCATGCGTGTGGGCTCATCTACTCCACACTTATCTGGCACATTACTCTCTCATACTATGGTCCACTTGAGGCCAAGGCTGTGGTTTGTTTTCTTTTGCTTGTTCTTTCCATTTTGTTGGATAATGATAAAATTCTACTAATTAAAACATGACTTTCACATTTATGATCAAAGTGGAAAACATAATAATTTATAGAGTAGTATGAGTAATTTTAATAATTGATGAAAAACTATAACTACTAATATTCTAACATATTTATTATCTTATATATACTATCAATTGTTCATTTTTCTCATCTATCTATGATCAAAGTGTATCTTGCTGTTCGAAGTTTATTTTTTTTTTTCATACCTATTTGCCATTCAGAAGTTTGGTTATGGATAGTTTTTCTCTTTTGAAATTTTTATCAAATAATGAGCGTAGTTTTTCTCAATGAAACATGTACCAAAACTCCAAAAAAATATTTCCTCAAAATAAAAACTCTCCATGAAAGATGCACATATTGTTTTAGTATAAATAATGGTATAGTACTACCACTAACTTAGTAAGCATCTCTTCATGACGTGCAATAATTTCTCTGTCAATGTTTGATGGCACCACTTTTGTTTTACCTTAATGTGACCGAGATGAAATTTTATTATTCTCTTTCTTCTTTTTAAATAGTGGTTTTATGATTTTTTACACGTGTTAAAATAATTAATAAATTATCATTTAACTTTTTTTCGAAGTCTTTAATAATTTTTTATTTAAAAAAAATATTAAACATTATCATAATTAATTTAAAGAAGTGTAAGATTTTATATTTAAATTTAAAATAAAATATTCAATCTAATTATGTCAACATTTTTCCGTTGAATTATATGACTTAAAAATCAACATCTTTAATAATTTATTATATTGTTTTATCTATTTAATTTTTTGTAATAAATAATTAATAATAGTAATGACTAAACATTAATTAATGTAATTGAAAATTCACTATTTCACCTGTTCTCATATAGGGACAGAAAAAACGAATATGATATGTTGCGTTGATCTGTTCAGTCCGTCTTTTTTTATACGATGAGTTGATATTTTGAACCCACTGTAGTAACACTTCTTTTTATTTATAAGTCACAAATTATTTTCTAATTTTCTCCATCATAAAATAAAGAGAGAAAAATCATCTAAACTAATTGTTAAATATAGTGTCATTGTTTAAGCATCATGTTTCTAATAATTTTTTAATCGATGAACTCATAAACTTTTTATTTTTTATGTCTTTTTGATTTTTTATAACTTTTTTTTACATTAATTGACAAAATATAGATATTTAAATGACAATTTTAATAATTTTTAGTGGACTCGATAGTCATATATTTTAGTTTCATTAAGTTGTTTTTATATTTATTTATTTTAACAATTTTAATATTGTTTTTTTAAATAATTTAATTAATATTAAAAAAAATATTGATAAATAAATTCTATGATCTACCACCAAAATAAAAGATATGAGATCGAAAGTCTTACATCTTTAACTCGTCTATTTTATTTTATCTTATCTTATCCTTTCTTAAATGAATTAACAACAGGAACAAAGTAAAACGAAACGAATTAATATGTTTGTCATCTTAATTTCATATAGTGATATTTTTTTTCATATTGTGAAAGAAAAAGAAAAAACTCTTGAGTAAGATTCATTAACAAATATCTCAAATGTTTTTTTTTTTTTGACAAATCTCAAGTGGATTTAAGCAATGTGAATCATGTGATATGTTCTTGGTTGCATAAACATATACTTTAAGCATTTTTTTCCCTATTGTACAAAAAACTCTATTGAGTGGATATTAATTAATCATTATCTCGAGTGAGTTTTGTTTTTACAAGATGTTAAGTGGATTTAAGAAATGCAACTGCTTTCGATTGCATAAACATATAATTAAATAATCCTAATAATGTGGTTTTCTAATCTCCTTGATGTATTGAGACTATATGTATGTCAGTTTGGAATTCTTCAAATTCTAGCAGACAGAATAAAACTATTATTTTAAAAAAAATCTTATTCTATTTAGATAAAATATTCATTTATTCAATATCGGACATCCATATCTTTATTCGATATCAAATCATATCCATATCAGTTTTAATAAATTATTTAGTAATTTTCATCACTACGTGATATAACGACAAAGATAACATTTGTTTATTACAACAAAATGATGATATTTTAATCTCTTCCTCAGGAAAAAAAAAGTTATAATAGACATATAATTTGAGATATCATTGTTTCTTTGGTTTTGAGGAACAAAGAGTACTACTATTTTCTACCAATAAAGTTGGGCGTAGCTAAATAAGTTAAACAGATATTTAGTGTACAATGAATTTAAGAATAAAGGAGACAACCTATAAAAAATATTACCATTTTCTTTTTTAAAAAGAGGAGATTATTATTTTCTTTAAAAAAAATGAGTGTTTTTTGTGCGTGATTGTGAATTATTTTGAAGATTTACAATATTTTTAAATATTGTCTCTTAAAAAAAAAGGGAATTTATAAATATATAAGTTTTTGTCAAAAGAAGCGTAAGTTTGCGTCAAATCTTTAACCATACATTGAAGAGTCAAGAAATCTAGTTTTCTGTTCTTTTAAAAGGAAAACAGATCTATTTAAAAAATAAAATCTAAGAGACCTAAATTTATTTTTTTCAAAATCATCTTTCTATGCCTCAAAATATGAGAGAAATGTAGAGAATACTAAAATAAAGGGTATGAGTTTAAAGGAAAAAATTAAATATCAATAAAAATATAATTTTTAATCTCTAAAATTATTCAAGTAGTATTCGTAAAAAAGATTCATATACACTCTAAAAAATTTATATACTCATATTAAGATAATGTTGATTACTTCGATAATAAGAATAATTTTACAAAATAATAATAAAATATATATTTATATACTCATAATAAGATAATATTAATTATTTATATTTTATTTTAAATTAGTAATATATATATATATATATATATATAATATGAGATGATTTATATATATTGGATAATATTTTATTCATTATAAGTGGATAACTATTTAAAAAAGAAGGAAATTAAATTTTTAATCATGCAGTGTTATGTCAGGGTTGATTTAATGGTAAAACCTTAAAGATATTGCTTTAGATCTTAACAAAAAGCTTCTAAGAATATTTTGTGTTCAATACAAATGTTTCATATTTTAAAATATAAAAATAATATAAACTTATCTAAGATAGATATTATTTCAATAAGTGTTATATTGATTGATTTAAATATTAATTACTAAAAAATATCACAAATTAAATATATTAATTTAATAATTAATTTTTTTTATTTTAAAATATATAAAAATAGATTTTCATAAAAAAATTATAATTTTATTAAAATACTATTTTAAACTTTAGAAAACATCTCTGTAACAACCTAGTTTTATAAGTCCTTTGTCCTCCAATACGAATACATGTTTTCATCTGTCTCAAACGTCAGACACAATGGTCACACGTTTTTACCGCACTAGTTTAGTTGTAACTTAAGTTTAAATATAGATTATTTATTTCATTGAATAATATATAAATTTAATTGTGTAAACAGTAGTTGAGACTGACAGTTACATTTATTTTTGTACACTCTTTAAAACAAATTTTATTTATCAGAGAGAATGTCAAGTCACCCTTTGTGAATGAAGTATGTGATCAATTTAATCAAAGAATATATTTAAAGGCAAATTAAATTATATTATATTATCCTCTCTCATCGCCATGGAACTTTCACCTTATGCTTGGATTGGAGCAGCTGATTGTGACGTGAATTTGAGGATTAGGTAAGGAAAAAGCAAAAAATAATTAATACTATTTCACTTTCTTTCAATTTGAAAAAAAGTCCCACGTAGATTTTAATTAATAATTATTCAACCATGATTTATGTTAACTATTTAATTAATATAAATTTGTTTATAGTGAGAGTACATACTCGTTAAACTCTTTTAATTAATAATAAAATATTCCTTTAACTAGTTGAGATATTTTACTTCTTTTCATTACTCAGTAAATTTTTTTATTTTAATATATTTTACTTTTATTTTATTGATAAAGTAAATATTTTAGCTTATTGACTTTTTTTATATTTATTTTCCATGAATATTCTTAAATTTTTATAATCATTTTTATTTATCTTTGCTTTTAATTTAATGTTTATTTTCTCTTTTAATTTATATTTTATTTTATTTTATTTATCATATCTTATTTATACATAGATATATGTTTATGTTATTTTATATTCAACATTTTTATTTATTGTCATCATTAATTTTCTTTCATTCTCAAACCATACCACTAAGCCTATGTATGTTAAAAAAAATGGTAGATAACAAATAAGCTAAATGATAGCAGATGAACATATAATCGATAGACTAATTAATCGAATTTGAATGGTTTGATAGAATCAATGATTGAACGAATTGATAAATACAAAAAGACATAAAAAAATACATTTTTAATTAATATCAAATATTTTAAACTATGAGGGATAAAAATTAGAAGATATAAAAGAATACTATAAATTATAAACTTAGACGCTAACTATTTAAAGCTAATAACACAATAAATTCATGAAAAAATATTGTATATTCGTGAAAAACTGAACATTATCAAACATTCATCTGAAATATTCATAATGCAATTGGGCAATGGGGGTAAAAAGACACAAGTCTTAAATATTACATTTAATAGTATAAACCTCCGTATAATGCAAGTTATGTTAAACAAATACTAACTAATCAACATTCTATTTTCTATCCATTCTATCTCTTTCCTTTTCCTTTCCTCTATTTTTCTACTTTTATACACCAACAATGGTTTGTCTTGACACGTAAGTATTGTTATTTGAAAATACATTTTTGGTTTTTTTTGTTACAATAAATTTTTGGCTATGCAATAATTGTACTTTGCTATTAAAAAAAGTTATATTATAAATAATTCACACGCGAGCCACGCTTTGAATAAACAACTCCCTTATATTGGCGGTAAGTAAAGAAAGGTGAAAGGTGAAATGAGTTGAAAAAAGAAAAACAACCTCAAGAAGTTTTGACAAAGAAAATAAAAAGAATAAGCTTTGTCTTTATTGGCCTTTTCTTGTGACAGAAAAATCATTGGCTTCTCTCTAAAGTTGCATTACTTTTTTTTTTTAATTGTTTTAATAACACATGTCTTGCAAGAATTGGTTCAAATATATTGTATAAGATAATTTATAAAATTAAGCTATATATATTTTAATTTATAATTTTGACAGATATATAATAAAGTATATATATATACTATTAGGTTTAATTGAATAATTTAAATATTTGAAAATATACTACATTAGTGAAAATGAATTTAAAATGCTTAAACTAATTATGAACTAAATTTTATATTGAATTGCTTAATTATATAATTTAATATCATCGCTTCAATGAGATATAAGAATTGATGTGATAAAAAATCCAATCATGAAAGTAATTAATAATATATTGTTTAAAATCAAGTAAACATTTAAGGCTTAATTACAGTGTTTGTCTCCTTATTTTAGCTGAATCGCGAAAGTAGTCTCTCTATTTTGTTTTTCTCCAGTTTTGATTTACGGAACAAAATTTTAATCCAAAATTTGATGAAATTATATTTTTTAAAGTCGTACTACACCATTTATGATAATAGATTCCAAGTGTAACTGTTGCAAATGAGATCTTGAGGCATGTTGTGACTTAAATAAATGAAAAAAAATAAAATTTTATCAAGTTTTAGAACAAAATTATGTTTTGAGGACCAAAACTGGAAAGAAACAAACTATGGGACTACTTTCACGATTCAGCTAAAATAAAAGGACCATAATTAAGTCTAAATTTAAATATAGTATAAAATGATTAAAAATAAAAATTCGGTAAAATAGAATTGTCAATATAAGATACATATTCTCATTTCCATAGAATAAAAATCAATTACTATATGATCATAAATAAAAGAAAATGTTAATTGTTGTTAAGGAAATCACATTGTTAACATCGTCTCGTCATGATTATCACACATGTTCTTTATTTATCCTCAATGAATATGTTTCAATACTACTATACATATCTCTTTTACATTTTCCAATTACTTCTGAGTTGGTGTGTATATATATTGTTAGTATAACAAAAATTAAGAGTTAGTATATAAAATGATTCAAAAATTCATTTTTTTTACAATAAAACACAGTTAAATACCTTGAAAAAGCTATGTAAAAAATAAAACAAATTAACTCCCTAAAAAAACAGTTAAAAAAACTATCACCATTAAAACATTTATAGAGCCTAAGGCATAGGCCTTAATTGCCTTGCAGTTTATACAACATTGTGTAAAGGTTACAAATAGTACATTCTTAAATATTTTTTTATCGTTTACTTGTTTCCGGCAATTAATGGCAAGTGGGGTAAGGATGGGATATTGATATCAATAATTAATGTGTACGCACCATGTGAGCTGGCTAGGAAAAAAGATTTTAACTATATTATTAGGAAGGTCCATGAGAGGAAGGGATCAAGTTCACATAATACAAGGGAAAATATAATGAGGGCATTAGATGATTTTATTTTGGATATTCTTGCTATTGATTTACCTTTAGCGAGTAGGAAATATACTTGGTATAGATTGAATGGATTTGCTATGAGTAGGTTGAAAACATGTCCTAATTGTTCTCCACAAGGTAGGTGAGAGATTTTATGACAATTTCAATGATTAAGCAAATTGATCGATGAAATTGTAATTGTCTGTTAAATTAGTTTTTAAATTTTGTAAATTAATAAAAGATTATTTTAATTGACATTTTACAATTTTAATAGTATATTTATTAATTTTTAAAATTTAATTAATGCTTACAATTTTAAAAATCAATTTGGGCTATTCAATCCCATATGAATTAAGGAGCGTGTGTTGAATTGGGGCCCAAGTCTTTTAGAATGTTAAAAAGTTGGACGACTTTGAAAGCTACCAGAACTTGGTTACGGAAAGCTGGAAAAAATTAAAAGTGGATAGGTACGGAGCTTTGTATTGAAGGAGAGATTAAAGATGGTCAAAATGTGCTCAGAATATTGGTACAAAAATCATTGTTAGGAATTGAGATTAAAAATAAGTGTCAGTAATCGAATACATTATTGGGAAACTATTCAAAATTGTATAAAAAAACTATGGTATTTCTCAAAATAAAATAGTTTAATTATAAAATGTATCGACGTCTCACTCTATCGTAGGATTCTATTGTAGGACTCTATTGTAGGAACTGTTATAGAATTATATTATTAATATGTTAATAAGATCACTTAAATCCTAACAGGATAATATTTCAAAACAATGATACAAATAAATGAGAGAAGTGACTAAATCAAAGAAGTGACTCTAAGTATACATCAAACAAAAGAGAAAATATTTAAAATTCGAAATGCATCTAACTTTGGTGTGCTAGAACAATAGATGGCACAACACAAACAAAAATGTGTTACTATTTGTTAAAAAAATATTGGAATCTGCAGTAAGAATTAACTAACAAAACAAAACATAAACAATTGTAGAGAAAAAATGAGAATGGAGAACGTTATGCGTTTTCTGTTGAAAACAGATAACATTCTAGACAGAATTGAAAAACTAGAACGTTCTTGGTTTTCTGCAATTTTGATAAAATAATTTTCTCAATCAAATGTAAACAATAATTAAAGAAAGATAAGAGAAGAATAACACAAAGAATTTACGTGTTCAGTCTCAATTGATGAGATCTACTTCACGGACAAGCAAACAAAATTAATTCACTATTACTGATTGAACATTATAAAATTAAAGTTTTCTCAAGATTGATATTCTAGTATCTATCATTGTTTATGAACGAGCAATACTACTATAACTTAACAAACTGATGCAACTATATTACAACTTTATTTATAGTATACAAAAGCAAACTAATTATAACCACTTATCATAACTAACTTGATCAAAGGTAGTTATAACAACCATTAACCCTTAACCAACTTTAGTTAAATGATTTGAAACATATCTCTACACTATTAAATAAATAAAAAATTAAATTTTAACTCTTTGGTTTCAAAAAAATAATACACCATATCTATAGTGAAGAGTTTAAATACATTTTCTCGGGTACATCTTGAGATAAGAATTATATTCAATATTTAACTCATTTTTTGTAGATGTAATATTTAAGCTCTCACATTGAAATCGATAGTAATTAATTTACCTTGAGTTTCAATTTTGCTTTTGTCAAGTTTTTAATATGATTCTATTTTCTTTCCTTCTTTTGTAACGGATTATTCGGAGGAAGATACTATGCATAGATTATTTCTACTTTCATTTATGCTCGATTAGGATTCGAGGCAACGAAAGCTTTGCATCACTTTGTAACGACGGAGTGTGACAGATGAAGGTTGTGATGGTGATGTTGCAAAGCAATTGCCAAGCTTCGATGTGAAGCTCCAATGGTGATTTTCGTAACCCGAGATGGCTCTGTTTTACAAAGTGGCAGCGGTGGCAAAAACTTATTTTGAATGTTTTTAGGTATGATTTGCTCATGTTCTGAGTGTTTTAGTTGTTTTATGAATATAATGATCCCAAAATTGAGTTTCTATCGGTATGTTGGGGGAGATTTGAAAGTTTTTTTTTTATTATATTAAATTAAGTTGTTCATGTATGAATTTATATGAAATATAAATATTAATTTCTAAATTTGGTAGAATCTTATGATCAGTGTTACGATTTCAAAATAGACGATTTTGTAAACCTTATCCAATCTTGCATAGGATTTTGATTTTGACTGCGATTGCAACCAAGACAATGGTACCATATTTGAAATACGTGATTTGGGAGACATTATTTGAAAGGTTGATTGAGAAAATTCAAAATAAAATCATATTTGAAAAAAGATGGAAAATAAAAAATGATATAATGATACTTTTATTTATATTGGGTAGGAAACGTTGACCTTTTAATTGCAACTAACCAATTAAATAACTATGTTTAACTAATCTCTAAGTGATAACCAATCTGATTTTTTTTTTAATTATCTTAACATAAATAACTAATACCCAAAACTGATTAATGAGTTATATTCATCAAAATATATTGTTTTCTTTAGTAATGTTATACTTGAAAACTGACGCTTCAGTATATTGTTTTCGTTATTGATGTTATATTTACCATTTATAATAACATTGTTATATTCCAAAGATATACTCATCATATCATCACAATGCTTTGTGTCAATTTGAATATTATATATTCATAAATTGTGGACTAATTCTATAAAAATAGCAAATGAAATCGGTAATAGTTAAAAGAAAGTAGAAAACATAATGGAAACGAGACACACTTTATTATATGTGAAAATATTATAGTAGCACAAACATAGACTCAATAATTATTATACACGTACAATCATCATGGATGTTATTGAAAAGCACAAGTGCACAATAGATAAGAAAATGACACATTTTTTTACTTGTCTCAAATAGAGATACTGTTGGGAATTCCTCTGCAAGTTAAACCTTCCTCGCTTGAACGAAGGAGCAAATTGTAGGGCAATTGTATTGGACCACTACGATTTTTCAAACTAGAATCTTTGTTTCTTTCAATGATTTTCCCTTCAATTTCTGTTAGTTTACTTCCAAACTTTTGGAAGGCTTGTACTGCCCTTGAATCAGATGTCCAAAATTTGCTATCCCTCTCTCCAAGGTAAACCTCATCAGAAGCATGTCTTGACAGTATCTCAATCACAGAGAGATCAACAAGAGTCTGATACTTTGGAGTAATTGTTCTCAAGTATGCCTTTTGAGGACTCTTCACCATCTCATCATATTCTGGAGTTCCTTTCTCAGGGATAAATCTTCTGCTAAGAGTTGGACGGTTCAAGATATATCCTCCATAAGGATATTGTCCAAAGTTAACAGCTGCATGAAGAGCAGAAGCAATCCATATGATAATGGAGCATGATTGAACTAAGTCTTGAAGTGTTTGCATTTTAGGCCACCATGGCTTGTCTTTCAAGTCACCATGACCCTTTTCTACAGCTTCCTTCCACCAAGTTTGAAGTTCAGTGTCCTTTTGCACTGCCTCATCTGTTGGATAATATAAGGAGGCATACTCTTGGACCCATGTCTTAATAGCATCCCATATTTCTAGTCCATCAACTGCATAAGGGTAGTCTTCTATCACTAGGCGAAGGCCATGTGGGGAAGATGAATCCTCAATAGCCAATCCTCTGAATCAACCAAATAATTTGTTGTCAATATATAACAATTAACAAGTTTCTCCTAATTATTTATCAGTGACAAGATGATATTAGTCTTGGTGAAAAATTACCTTTTGATAAGATCGGCTGGTAATGCTTGATCAGTGAAAACCCAATTCTTGTAAACTGTTGAAGAAATCTCAACAGAATTTGGTCCAGGCAAAAATGTTTGTTCTATAATACCATCAGCATTGATTAAAGATTGACGAGCAAGTCCATTGATATTTATTGTGTCACGGTAGTGAGGATATAAAAGTTTATTAATTGGGTGAAGAACACTTAAATGTCTATTTGTTGCTATGATGAATGGTTCAATCGTTGCATGAGTATTCAACCTACAACCACATAATTTATTTCATTAGTAAACATGCCATACATTACAAACTAAGGTTACTTTGTAGATATGGCTTAGCAGAGTTCATACCAATGACTTATAAGTTGATGATAGCACGAATCATTTACAATTACATGAGCTTTGGCCAATAACCATATTGTACTTTCTTCACCTACGTCTGAAGGCAAGAAGACTTTGCTTTCAGCACCATATTGGACTCCATTTGAGTGTGGCAAACTTAATTCGATGGCCACTGGCTTCAAAGTCCCATCATCTTTCAAGAACAAGATTGTCCTAGTCGCATAAGCCTTTGCAGTTAAGTTTATCCTCTCCAAATATGGCATAAATGCATCATGGTAATCTAAGATGAATAATCTATTCCCATTAAGTGCCTGTTCCATAAATTTAACTTCAATAACATGATTTCATAACTTTGATTAATGACTTTTATGTGAAATATATTTATTTTATTACCTCTTCTACTGTAAGTCCCCCAAGGTTAACCTCTAAGTGTTCTTTGGTTATTGTACTAGATTGATCACCATAGACAACTGTATCTAGCGTACTTTTTGGTGGAAAATCCTGTTGTATTAATGAATAATTTTAAAATAAAAAAAAATATATGAGTATTGTGTAATTGACAAAAAAATACATGTTTAAATAAGTATTACAAATTCATTTGGTTCTTACTTGGAGAAGACGAATGACACAAGGGTTTACACCAGCAACCATCTCTCTTCCAAATTCTTCATCAGTCATCCATGCAGACTTGCTAACTGCTCAAACAATGCATAAGTTTTCTTGCTACTTAGTATGATACTAATATAATGTAAGTTGCTAATGTGAGTACGAGGAACATGTTAACCATTGGTGGTCCAATTATGATGATTAATTTACCTTGGATTACATGAGGTGGTGGAAACTTAAGGACCTGTTCGCCATCAGTGCGGAAGATTTCTTTAAGGGCTGGTAGGGGGCTAATTTTGCTGAGTATATCTGTAGGAAGTTTTATCCCACCTTCAAAAAGTCCCCTCACTTCATCGAAGCTATCGAACTCATTGGGCGTGAAATTCAGGTCAAAAATTACAGCTTGGAATAAAGGCAAGACATTTTGAGACAATGATTTTATTCCATACATAAGAAAGTCAGATGACTTTAAGTGACCAAAGTTTTCATCCCTTGGAACATAATTTGCACCTGGTTTCTCACTCTTGGGATCTGTTAAAAATTAAATAACAATAAAATAAATATAAAAAACAACAAAAACATTAAAACTACCGATATTTATTGCGTGAGAGTGAACAGAGAAAATTATAAATTTGATGTGAACGGTCAAGATTAAAATGTAAAATTATGCAACTTTTTTTAAGTGATAATATGACTAAGAAATTTCCTATCTCGACCTCTGCTAATTAGTACTTATAAAACAATAGAAAGTTAGTTACATGTTGTTAATACAATTATGTTATGCTACTGCAATATTATTAGACATGAATTATTAATAATCAACAACAAAGGAAAATAATAACAATTATAATGCAAAAATTTACCTTTTCTAGTTGGTTTTCTGCCAGTTCTAACCCTACGTGGATAGGGATAGGTGCTAGAGCCTCCAAGTACTGGACGGACCAATTTGTCACCACCATCTGGATTTCCTAAATCATTATAAATATCATAATCATAGATTCTTTCCCATTCTTTGCGCTCTCCTGTTCCATCTCCTCTTAGATTGTCTAACTCTTCTGCTCTATAGTGAAGTAATGGAGCTGGTGTTTGACTTGGAAGATATGTCTGTCATAAATTCAATTTTTTTTTATTCTCATTTACATTGTGGAAATATAAGTTTGCTCAATTTTCATATTTAAATATTTAACCCTCTTACATCATTAGTGAAGAAGATACGGTCCTTTTTGTAGTTTTTGAAGTTGTAAACCCATGAATTGCAAACAAATTGAACACTTTCACGGTTAGGAATGTCTTCAAGAGTGACACTAACAAGGAAGAATTCAGCTTGTGTATAATTTCTTATGTAAAATGCTCCTGGAATTCCAAAATCAGTGTCCCATTCAAAATTTATACTGAATGCATCTTGCCTTGCTCCCAAAGTTGGTAATTGAGGAAGATGTTTGTTCAAAAATGTTTCCTTTCCAACTAGCCCCTTTCCACTTGCTATACAAAGTAAAACACACAAATAAGATTTAGAAAATAACTATAAACATGAGATCTAATAATTACTTTTCAATGAGAGATGGACACTTGTGTATGTAATCAATTTAGATATTCTATTAACTCCATAATAATTATTTTATTCAACTATCTTATCTTTATTAAGAAAATTATATAATAAAAGAAAGGCAGAGACATAGTGATATTTTTATTAAATTATTTTTATAAAATATTGTTGTATTTATTATTATCGTAAATAGAAAGTAAATGATATAAATTTAAGAAAAATACATATAATATTAATTAAATAATACAATTAAAAATATAATTAATATATCATTTTGAAAAATTAAACTGTAAATTATTTTTAAACAAACTTTTTCAAATAAATAATTATTATGAGACAAACAAAATATATTAATTTATTTTTTTTAATACAGGAATATATTCTATATTATTATTTTATGTAATTATTAAATTCAAGCTAGTTACATCTGCCACCTGTTTCTATTCAATTAGTGAAAAACAACCACAAGCTCCAATTATATAATATTTTTCTATATAAACTCCAATTTACCACGCCAGCCAAGATATTATAATATTGTTTGTTTCTTTATAGTAGCATTACATTTTTATCTTTTTATGTCCCCGTGTTCGGTGGTCATGCTTGATTATATAATAATTATTTTTAATAACTAAAATCTGAATTGTTAAATTTTAAACATAGGATGTAGGTGTATCACCAGTGCACGGTTAATCTGAATTCATGATATGTTCATCTATCTTAGCATAGTGATTATTTTTTTGAGGATTATAAAAGCATATATCGTTTAAATATATCTACATATAAAAACATGAAAGATGTAGAATGAATTGAATAATTGAAGGTTTTTGTGGAACATTTTGAACAATTGAAGATATAGAGAGAACAAACCATCAGTCTTGGTAGCACTAATCAACTGCATAGAGACATTACGGCCTAAGAAGGCAGTGGCAGTGTCAAGAACTCCACCAACAATGGAGGTAAGTCCGCCGATGACATTTCCGGCGGCGTCAAGAACACCGCCTTGAGCGACCGAGGTTATGGCGTTGAAGTCCAAAACATTTTTGGGCATCAACACCACAGTTCCCTTGATCTTTTGGCCCTTGTTTAAGATGCCAAACATTTTGGCTTTTTTTTTTTTAATCAAAGAAATTAACACTAGTTATTTGATGTAGTAGTAGAGAAAGAAGCTTGCTGTGGTTTATGAAGAAGTTAAGGTATTTATAGATGTAAGATGAAGTATAAACGCGCTGCTAGATAATATATTTTATTATCAGGATATCAGCTCCACGTGCCAAACGTGAAACGTTCATCACGAGTTTATATTATACGTACGTTAAATTAATTTCAGTGTCAATCTTTTATTTATTTATTTTGAATTCATTTTTATTTTTATTTTAATTTTAAATGATAAGTTAATATTTTATATTTTAAAATTTCAATAATATTATTTTTTTTTATTAAATTTTTTAAAAAAATTATTAAATTTTTTAAACAAAACTCATAAAATTCATTATCATCTTCAATAAAATACAAATTTAATTAAATTTATAACTTAAATCTTTAAATAAATTTTTATTTTTATTTTTTATTTGATGTTGTTGGAGATGAAAATATGAATTTATTTGAATATTTCAGTTATGGAGTTGATATAATTTGCATTATATTGAAGCTGATTATTAATTTTTTGGATTTTGTTTGAAGAATTTAATGATTTTTTATTAATATTTACAAATAAATAAATAAAATA
>JBBPBS010001102.1:3737086-3865722 GCA_037974835.1 Cicer judaicum
GGTTAGAAAAATTCTTTTGGACTTAATTAATTTATAAAATTAAAGTTAATTAGAAAAAATTGAAATAACAACAAAAATTATAGATGAAATAAATAATATTAGGGTTTAAGGTTTAGATTCAATACAAAAATCTAAAATGTTACATTAATATGATTAAAAGTTAAATTAAATAATAAATTTGAAAGTACAAATCAATTTTAAAAGAAAAAATTCCAAATTCTATTTCTAATTAAAATCTATTTTATATGCAAAATCAATTCTAAGTTGATATGAGTTTGATATTCTTTTTATAAATATAATTATTTTTGCTAAATTTCTTGTTAAATGTCTCACATATATATATCACGAAAGTAATATTATGTAGAAAGATTTATTTTTTTTGGAAGTTTCTCTATGATTTATATGGTAGATTTCCTTCAACAATTTAGTCCACGTTTTTTTATTTACATATTGTTTTGTTACTCGTAGGGATAACAAATGGTAGAGTTTGAGTTTGGTACTATAATACTCGTGCCGATACCTACAATTTAAAAAAATATTTATACTCGTGTCCGTACTCTTTTTGGGCATCGAATTTAATACCCGTACTCTTACCCTCTGAGTACGTAAGTGCCCGTACCATGCTGATTATCCACACTTTAGCTAAAAAAATTGATAACTAAATGATATTATTGTGATTAAATTTAAAAATTATTCAAATATCTTAAATACAATCATAAAATATTATAAATCAAAATATTTTATAACTCAAACATTTCAAATGAACACTCGGTTACAATACATATTTGAATATCCATAATTATATTTTATAAAGTTGTAAATCATACGACAATATTATTTGAGATAATTGATACAAAGTTGCAAATATAGTTATAAAATCACGATTAATAAGACATAACTATTAGTTATAAAATCACCATTATTTACCTATTTATCAAAATCAGATTCTTAAAAAGTTTGCTTATCTTTCAATTATAAAATTGTAGTGGTCCAATAATATTAATAGATGTTAAAACATAAAAGAAAACAATTAATTAAACTAAACACTAATATAATAGGTAAGTAAACAAATAAATAATATATTTATATAAGTGCGGAGCGGGTACTATAGTACCCGTATTCGCACCCATACCCGCTTAATTTTACGGATAATTATCCCTCCCCGTACTCATATCCATTATTAAAAAAATTTCTAAACGTGAAGCATGACTCACCAGTTTATATTATAATTGATTTTGATGTTAGAAAAATTGTTTTGGACTTAATTAATTTATAAAATCAATTTTAATTAAAAAAAGATAGAAATAACTATAAAAGTTATAGGAATAAAAAAAATTAGGTATCAAATTTTTGTCTCTAAATTTTTAATATTATTTTTTTTTAAGTAAACTAAAAGTGAGTTTAATATAAAATAATTTATATTTATTTATATTAAAAAAATATAAATTTTATATTGATAAAAAAAAAAGTTCAATAGAATTTTATGAAGAAATACAGTTTTCACTTTATAAATCGATTTTATGAAGTTAAATTAGATTCGATACAAAAATTTAAATTATTATATTAATATAATTAAATGTTAAATTGAACAATAAATTTAAGAGTACAAATTATTTTAAAGGAATACTTCCAAATTCTAGTTCTAATTAAAATTCATTTTATATGCAAAATCAACTCTAAGTTGATATGAAATTGATATTCTTTTTTCATAAATATAATTATTTTTGCTGAATTTTTTATTGCAATTAAATGTCACATATATATCCGAAAGTAATATTATGCAGAAAAATTTATTTCTTTCAGAGTTTCTTTATGATGATTCACATAGTATATTTCTATTCGTTCTTTGATTGGTGTGGATTTTTTTTCCTCCCCAATTTGGTCCACGTTTTTTTTATTTTACATATTGCTTTGTTACTTTTTTTTTCTTGGTAGGTTTACTTGGCTCTAGGGGTAATTTAGTCTTTGTCTTTTCTTTGTTTTGCAAGAGTTGTAGTCCTTATTCTCTGTAATGTAGTCTTTGTTTTTCCTTGAAATCTCTGAAATTATATCGATATATTTTTCACCTCATCTGTATTTTTGCTTAAAGAATTTACAATTGTAGATTAAATAAATATTACATGTAAGTATATAACTTTTTTTTTCCGATAAAATTCCTATTTTTTTGCATTTTTTATAAGCAAAATTTATATATATATATATATATATATAAAGTACTCAAAAAAGCTGCTCCATGTCCACTGTCACGTAACGCAACCTCAGGACAAATCAAAAAGAGATTGGTTGCTGGATTCTAATATGTTCCACTTCTTGAATCACTTCTCTACGCCGTAATTCCTCTCTAGTATGTAATCTTTCTTGTAACGGTTGTCATTCGAACACAGCTATTTTTTATGGGACCGTATTTTTCCACAGTTTTTATGGGCCTAAACCGCATATGCTACGTGAGACATTTAGCTTTTGTACCTCCTATTTAAACTTCTACCCCCAATTAAATGTTTTATGAATGAAATATCTAAAATAATCTTTAAAGAAACAGTAAAAATCAAAATAATAAAAAACCAAAACAGTTGTACCTTCACACTTGAAAAATTTGGAAAAGTAAATTTTGCTGGAAAAAAGTTTTTATCGGAAATTTCAAAGAGGATTGAAATTTCCGGTAGTTCAAAATGCATACCGGAAATTTCAAAAATAAAATTTCTGGAAAGGTTCATCGGAAAAATGAAAAATTCGGTAGTTCAAAATCAATACCGGAAATTTGAAATTTTCGGATGCCTTCCCAGAAATTTCATTTTTGAAATTTCCGATATGCATTTTTAACTACCGGAAATTTGAAATTTTCAGTTTGTTTATCGCAAATTTCATTCCTTTTTGAAATTTCTCGTACGCTGTGATTTTTATATATATATTTTACTTGTGTCATTTTTATTTGACTTATATTGTCCACCTCTATCACAACCAAAAATTAATTTTGACTTTCTTCCTCTCTTTCCAATCTCTACGTCTGATCGAGTAATGATAACTGCTACTCGATTTTGTCGATCTATCTCTCTTGCCCATGATATGACAGCTTCTCATGACTCAAAAATTTGATCAGTTGTAAATGCTTCAGTTAAATCTATAAATACTGATTGTGTGTTTTCCATTCCTATTTCAATAAAAAATTAAAATAAAATAACAAACAAATTAAAAAAATAATAACAACTACCGGATTTTTGAAATTTCCGAATTAACTACTGGAAATTTCAAAAAACGAAATTTCCGGTCAACAAAAATTAACTACCGAATATTTCAAAATTTTTGAAATTTTCGGTATTGAAAATACAACTATCAGAAATTTCATTGACCAAATTTCCGGTATTACGTATAACTACCAGAAATTTCATTTATTAAAATTACTTACCGGAAATTTCAACGAGGGTGTCAGATTTTGGAGTAATTTTTTTTTACCGCTCACGTGAATGAATTTATTAAGGATAAAACTGGATTTTTAACAAATTAGGGGTAGAAGTTTAAATGGGGGGTACAAAAGCTAACTTTCGCTACATGAATGTTCGATTTCGATCATTTAAAATTTTAGTTTGGGTGGGTATTGGATTTCGGGTTATGCGGGTGGATAGAGATTGGTTTGACGTTGTTGGGTTATATCACATTTTTTGAACCATTTGATTTTTGCAACCAATCATAGAACCTTTATGAATAGAAAAGAAAAGAAGACGGAAAAGAAACGATGTCAAATTCAAAAACTTTATAAAAACATCAAAGGAGCACTTCTTCTTTGATGAAGCAAATGTCGCACTAAATAGGATGCATGCATGCGGCGGGGTGGTTAAATGGTGTAGTATGACTGTGGTAGTGTTTCAGGATTCATCAATCCTCATCATATGTCAACAAGAAAGGTTGAGTATGGTCTATATGTGAGAGAGAAAAGATGTAGAGAGGGAGAAAAAATAATAGTGGTAGAGAAATGGGTAACTTGATAATGAGTTGTTAATAAAAAAAGAATTTGTCTAGTTTGCCTTAAAGAATTAAAAGATTAATTACACTTTTAGTTCAATCGTGATTACCAATTTACGGAATTAGTCTCTTATATTAAAAAAGTTTGTCTCTCTCATATTCTGTAAACTAAAAAACAACGATTTAACATATTTTAATGATGTGTTATACAATTCTATAATATAAAATCATCTAGATGTGTTAATTATTCATATGTTATTAATTAAATTAAAAATATGAAGAAAAAAAATTGAAGTTGAAATCTAAGTTTATATGACGTTTTATTTCAATTTCATATGTATTAATCAATTAACATCATCTTATCATATGTCATGTTATTACATCTTACATCATTATTTTTTAGTTAAAAAAAATATGAGGAAGTGATCAAAACTGTCAATTTTTTAAATAGAGACATCAATTTCGTGAATCACTAAAAATAGAATGACTAAAACTTTAATTAAACTAATATTAAATGAGTTTTCTATTTTTGTGGTAGGTGAAAACTAGGGGTGGGAATAGGCCAGACCTTGAAAGGCCTGAGCCTGACCTACAATTTGTTTTTTCGGCCTACGGCCTATCATAGGCTTTTTTTTCGGTCTGACCTAACTTTTTAATAGTTTGGTCTGGCCTAGAAGCCTTTTTAAACGCAGTCATTATTACCTCTTAAACAAATAAGGAACAACTACTAAGTGATTGACTAATTGAACGATTACCGAATACGAAACAACTACCAAATATAGAACCGCTACCGAATATGAAACGACTACTGAAAATGGAATGATTACTAAGTGATTGCCTAATTGATATAATTTAAAATAGAAAATAATATTATTAATAGAATAATAAAAAATAATATTATTAAATAATAAATATATATAGGTCGGCTTGTCAAGACTAATAGGTTTTTTTATAAGCCTGAGTCTGACCTATTTAAATAAATAGGCTTTAAAAACAGCATGAGTCTATTCTTTTTATTAAATAGGTCAGACTAGGCTAGGCCATAGGCCCCTATGGATGGCCTAGCCTATTCCCATCCCTAGTGAAAACAAAGTCATCTAGAGTATACTAAAAAAGTTTGGTAGGATACTCACAGTCTAATACAAGGATAATGTGTTTTCACGAGAAAAAATATATATACTAAAACGATATACATTTTAAATTAAATATTTTAAATTAAAGTTGTTTACTGAACAAAATGATAAGTGAAAAGTCAAATCATAAATAACACTAATAAAACTACAATATGAAATTGATAGTACCAAGAATTATTAAACAATTGGAGTATGATACATCCTTAAATACTAAGGCAATAAACATAATCAACTTTCGTCTCATCACAAGACTTTTAACCACCTAAAACTAATTCTACCATATATCTATATCTAGTTGTCTCTCACAAGTTTTAAGTGTATTAACAATTTCAAATTGGAAAGAAACAATTCAAGAAAAAATAAAATACAATGTAACTATTAAAATAAAATTATAAGAAAAAATACAAGTCGTAATCACATTAGTTAAAAATAAAGTTGGTGTAAAAAGTGATAGCGGTCAATGTATATGCTTAGTTTGCTCTAGTGAGCCTCGTCCAAGATAGTATTTCTCAACTCTTCATTATCGGACACCTAAATACGTTTATTACACCACAAAATACTATCTAAATTTGTTACGAATTCAAGTGTTTTGACAATCTCAATCAACTTTCTATTCTACAGTGATTTGATTCATCAGTTCATTCTCTACAGTGATCATTCCACGATGCAATTTATCTAATTAAGAATCAAAATTGAGATCCAAGTTGTAAAACTTCCCTAAAACCTCTAACCTCTTCACTGTTATGGACAACAGATGAATTTGTTTCTTGCTAAAGGCATCAACCACCACGTTTGCTTTTCCTGGGAGGTAATGCAATGTGAACTCATAATATTTGATAAACTCATCCATATTCCCTACTTTATATTAAGTTGCTTCTGATCGAACAATTATTTCAAACTTACATCAAAACTATATCGATACATATAATGCCTCTAAATCTTTAGTTCAAAAACAATTGCAGTATACTCCAAGACATGTGTGGGATAATTATTCTCATGCACCTTTAGTTGTCCTGAAGAATAGGCGACCACTTGTTTGCTCGACATAAGCACACAACTCAATCCCTAATAAGAAGCATAACGATAAACAACGTACGACTCTTTCGACCATGACAACTAACAAAAATGATGCGTTTATTTACTCTTTCATCAACTAAAAACGCTTCTCACATTCCTCAATCCACACATAAATCAAATTCTTCTTGGTGAGTTGTGTCAATGGAATTGCATTTGTGGCAAACGCTTCAATAAAGCTTCTATAATATCTGGTCAAGCCCAACAAACTTCTAATCGTTGTGAGGGTATGTGGTTGTTTCGATGACACTATAACTTTTACTTTGGTTGGGTCACCAACAATAATTTTCTCAAAATATACTTGTCCCAATAATTTCACATCTTCCAACCAAAGTTCATATTTTTTCCAAATTGGCATACAATTTCCTCTCATTCAGTACCTATAGAACTTGACACAAGTGGTTTTCATGTTCCTCTGACTTTTGGAATATATTAAGATGTCATCAATAAAAATCACCACAAACTTATCTAAGAACGGATGAAAGATACAATACATGTAATCCATAAAGATATATGAAACATAGATCACTCAAAACGACATCAGCAAATACTCATAGTGTCCAAAACGCGTCTTGAATGCAATATTGGGTGTATCCTCTTCTTTCACATGAATCTAATGGTACCTATACTTTAGGTCCATCTTAAAAAACACCATGCACTATTTTATTTGGTCCATTAAGTCATCAATACACACTAAATGGTATTTGTTTTTTATTGTGACCTTATTGAGTTATCAATAATCAACACAACTTTAACTTTCCATCTTACTTTTTAAGAAATAATATGAGGGCTCCCTTTGGTGAGACATTAGGCTGAATTAATTGCTTAAACAAATGGTCCTCTAATTGATTATTTAGCTTTGATGACTTATGAGGCCATGTGATAAGGAGCAATATAAATGGGTCCCATACTTGGAATTACATCAATAAAAAACTCAACATTGCACACTAAAGGCAATCCTGATACGTCTGATGAGAACACTTCAGAGAATTCCCTCACTGCTAGAATATTGTCTACAATGACCTATTGACTCGTACTAATTGAGCTAAGAAAAACATATTTGTGATTTTGTCTCTCTAGGAAAAACTTTAGTCTAGTGGAAGAAAGGAACTTCAAAATATTGCGATTTGGATATATCACATTATGTCGAGCACACTGCAATAGGCTGTAGTTTCTAGACCTCCAGTCCATCCTGAGAATTACTTCCAACTGCTTTGGAAGAATACAAATTAAATCGACGTTGAACTTCATATGGAACACAATCTACGAGCATTGAAAGCAAGTTGTATTACATTTTACCGAAAGGTATGGTAACCACTTAATCAAATGTCAAGGGAGTAACAACTAGTTGGAGAAAATCGATCCAATGCAACAAAATGAATGAGTGTGTTGGCTCGAATAATAGAAAACAATAAGTAATTTATCAATGATTAAATATTCACCCTAGATAAGTTATTAGAAAGATGAGGCTTCTTCTCCACAAATATGACACATACGTCCTTTGGCAGTTAGGTGTGAAACATTGTTGTTTTTGTGCTGGCTCGATTCATTTGCAAAGTGGTTTGATTTCTAACAGATGTAACAAACTGTAGATTTGACTGGCGTTATGTTATCTTGTGTATTTCCATATTGCAACGAAAACACCAGATATGGTGCACCTAGTTCTTACTTGGATTTTGAGGCCTTTGACCTCCCTTGTTTTGAGGTTGAGATTGCTATCTTGTGTTCCCCCATGGTCGAGCATACAACTTATTATGCTGAAATTGTGTGCCTCTACTCTACTAGTCGATATGCCACTGCTTCAAAGGTTAACACTTAGAGAAAAAACTTATTGATTTAATGATAAGAATATAGTTCAATTTCTACATGATATCTTATGGGTCCACCTACCGCGCCTCTGGTCTATAGGCTCTGTTTCATTATCTCCATTTTCTTGCATTTCTTCACCGGCACTTGATAATGGCGTATCCCCAAAGGCTCCACTGACTCCTTAATTTCATACTTGAGTATGCTTTTGAATCTCTTAAACATTAATTTTTCGTCCATTTGATTTCAAAAATAGGAAAAATGTTTTGCCTGAGACCTGAATTTTGTCGCATATTCTACTACTTCAGGAATTGGGCATCAGTTCTCAGTCCTAACACTTTTTTGAAAAATATTTGTGGAAGAACTTCCTTCTGAAAATTTACCAAGTCAGCTTTTCATGGTTTGTTTCCATCATTTTGTGTGAGAAGAGCTTTAAGAATGGTTGTTGCAATAAGTAGAGACTATTCTTATGGTAACTTGATTAGAGGCCTATGATTGAGATGCATGTTGTCAAGAGATTTGGTGATGTGGTGAATGGCACTAAAGTCCATGGTCCAGTCTTAGGTTGCAGTACGAGATGTAATAATACCCTGATAAGCAGTAGGATATTTATGTTAACAATGTATATTGTAGCACACTTTAGCAATATGCTCATGTTTGCCGCACAATTGACAAACAACACACTTGGTATGGCTAGGAAAGTGGATCTGGAGGGGTTTGAGGATCCATTTAAAGGCCCACATTTTTTAATGTAAGATTTTCCTTTTAATGTGTAATTGTAATTAGCAATGACAATGAGAGAAATCCAATCGATGGTGATCTCATCACTTATGAGATAATTTTCAGAGTCTTCTAAGTGACCATGTAGATCATCAAAATTAATGTGATTATCATAAATATGAGTATTGATAGCTATGTATCGGCCCTCGGATCCAAGCCTATTAAGGGTGTGAATAAGGATATTTCAGTTGTTGTGTCTAAGATTTTATAATCACGTGTTCACCCCTTCCAAATCTCCCCATTTTCTTTTGTAGGAGTTGTTAGTGTTTTCACCAAATATAACGTGTTTTGTGGATTAAATTTTTTAAATAAATTTTAAATTACTCTTTTTTTAAATTCGTAATATATGTGTTGCATTGCAACTATTGAACATCATACAAAAAATGCAATCAAGTATTGCTTTTGTTTCCCTTTTCTCCTGTCCAAAAAAATATAATAAAACATTTATAATTTACTCTAATCAAATAAATTTTAGATAAAATTAGAAATTCACTGATTTCCACTTACTTTTGACTATCAACTAATTATCATAAGTAAAACTTAATTTTATTATTGAAATTTTTCGTAGACAACCTGTTCCAGACTGTTCTAAAGTCCAGTCCATCATAGCCAACACAATAGAGGTTTAACAAAGTTTAGCCCATCGCTATACTCAAAAGAATCCTAAATGTTAGTTGATCTTAATCCCAAATGTTCAAAACAGAGAAGGACTAGAATCACATTGAGATATTCGTCGTACAAAGACGTTTCATTCTAAAGAGGTTTGATCCTTTATTTTATATATTGTTGTTTTGATACAATAAAAGGTATGTTTATACCACTATGCCTCTCATTCTCTTCAAATGATCACTTATTTGATCATCATAGTGTTTCCGATTACCACTACATTATGATAAATGAAGAATTGTTCAAAGATCAAGTTCGATAATTCTTCTCGATTCAATCCAGATCACAACTCAACCTCACTAAAAAAAATATACGTTTTTCTATTTATTGACTTTAAATTGGCTTTCTAAAATCTAAACAAATAACAATCCTAAATAGTCCTAAATATTAAAAAAAAATGTTGATTAATTAACATGGAAAAGAGCAAGCATTTCATTTGGTCATAAACTCATGATCTTCTATATAGTCTTTAAACTATAAAACTTTGATAAATAGCCTTTAAAGTATTCTTAATTTATTAAGTTACTCTTGAATTATCATTTTGTCTCCTAACAAACTAAGAGGGTAATATAATATACCCATAATAATTTTTAAAAAAATGTATAATATCACATGAGGAAATATGAAATGCACTACAATTATAAATTTATATTGATATATAATAAAAATACAATATTTTATAATCATTTTAAGTTATAATTACAAAATAAATTTCTATAAAAATATCGTGATTTCTAATTAGTTGCGCCAAACTATTATATACCAACGTTGAATGGTCATTAATGATCACCACATTATATAAAGTTCAATGGCATAAAAAAGAGAATAATAGTTACGAATGAAGTAAAAAATTTGCAAAAAAACAAATAAAATTTCCATAGCCGCCACCGTTGTAGAAAATTCAACAAACCAATATAAACTCGTACGGACAAAACCGACCCAAAAGCCTAAAAACACTATGATTGTCATTTATTATTATTATTATCTAAGTAATCAAGTATTTTAGTGATTTAAAAAAAATTAAATTAGTCTTTATATTATTAAAGTATACATTTATTTAATCTTTAATATTATAATAATTTATTATTGTAATAGTAAATTATATCTTAAGATTATGATAAAAAATAATATATTTTATCAAATACGTTGATGATTTAAGAATTTATTTGAACTTTTTTTTTAATAAAGAGTTACTATACAGAAAAATTAAAAAAGAATAAAATATTTAATATTATTAAATTAATTAAAAAAGGAAAGAACGAATAATTATCTGGGTGGATTTGCTGCGGTAGCTGCTGCCATGCCATTTCCATCTTCTACTTGATCGGATCTGCCCACCACCAAACCCTAACTTTCTTTATTTCTTTCTCAATTCTCATCGCCGATTCCCAAAATTCATTATGGCATCTCATTTACTTAATCACTCCAAAAAGGTTCCTCAATCCTTCTCTTCACCATAATACGCATCTTTTTTTTTCTTCGTGTTTTCTCATAGTTTTTTTATTTGAAGTTATCTATTATACTTTTGCAGTTACGAAATGCTTCCAGTTTGTTACACAACGAGCGTGCCCTTTTGGTTCGTTGGTTTTCCAGAGATGTTCAAGCTTCTTCTATCAACACAAATCGAGGTACTTTTATTTATTTTTTCTTATAAAATGAAAATTTTGTAAGTCTTAGTTAGGATGAAAATTCATGCATGTGTATTAAACTGTGTAAAGGGGAAACTTTTAATTTTTTTATTTTGCTATTGCCTATAGGTACATTAGCAGTAATCAGATTAACAGATTGCGTTTTACCTTTTATAAACTCTACTCTAGAAAATGTAAGATGCACTGTCAGTGGAAAATGATTTTACAGGAAAATGACTCTACTCTATCTATCTGTGTGTGAGCAAGAGTATATAGCATTACAGGTGATGTAGGAGAAAATCACCTTTAGGCGAGATTGTGTAGGAACCTTATGATATGATGATGCTATTGCTATCTTATGTTTTTTATATTTTATTTTATGTATGTATTTGTAATTGGAGTTTGTTATTGTTTAGATGTGCTGAAAACCCGATTACAAGACTATGAATCTTCAGTGAGAAACCGTGTCTCTGAATCAGTCCCCAACTTTACTGTGAGTTGAGCTCATTTACATGACAGTGTCAATCAAGTTATCGTAACTTGTTTTCTTTCTGCAGTATTTCACATTATATTATTTGTTTTTTTACACCCTCCCCGTGAGCTAACGTTCTTGGCTGACCTGTATTCTCTCTTTCATATAAACTTTTATTTGGTCTACAGAAGAGAAACATGTCCACCATGAAAAGGGGTTACATGAGGGGGTCCTTGTTTAATGGAGAGATTTCACAGTAAGTTGTTTTCATGTCAATTTTTTATTTTGTTTTCCTGTACTTGTCTTGCTTTAATATGGGATTACCAGTAACTTATTTGTTTTCATTTCACCGTGCCCTCCAAAAGAAATTCACAGGTTTTGTCAAGGAGAAGCTATGCATCGGCTTCAGGTACAGTTCACGGTTCTTTGGCGTTGTTGATGTTTTTTCCTCTATATCATTTCACATCATGATCCTATCTAAATTACTCTAGTAAAAATATTCAGGAGTTGTTTTGTTCCTCTTTGGTTTTATATTTAGATGAATGTTTTGCTTTTGAGTGAACTGTCCATAGATCCAAGATCTGCAATGTTGGTGAGGTTTCTCACCCAAATGGTGATTTCAATTAATATTTATGTCTAAAGAACACTGCAGTTCTGAAAGATGTGAGCTATGGAGCTTTTTTAGTGGGATCTTTAGACAATATGTTAGGCATCACTTAGTATGTGCCATGGCTTGTGGAGGATTATTTTCCTAAAAGCTTAAGTTGTTAGGTAGAGGTAATGGTTTTATATCTTTAACATGCTCCTGCACATTAGAACTCTGAGCTCGAAGCATGGATATGCACATACCTTGTGCTTCATTTAACTTACTTACAAAGAATATAGTAATGATATTTTACAAAGAATATAGTAAAGAACATAACTTGATGGGAACTAATGTCTTCCCCTTATAGGGAGAGGTTAGGTTATGTACTTGGTTGGTTGTTGCCTAAAAATATAATTGTTTGGGGGAAAGGAATGATATTTTCCAAAAGTTAGGAGGGTCTTATATTTTTCCTTAATCCCTACTTTTTCTTTCTCCCTGTTTTCTGTATAAAATAAACAGTAAATTTTGGGAATATCAGTATCAATGATTGTGTACTTCATGATTTATTTACCAAAAATGGCAAATATCTTTCAGATCTCCCCCCACACCAGGAAATTGGAATGCCTTCTCTCTCGCCTACAATGACAGAGGTTTCTACTTTTCTGAAGCCTATGAGATTGTCATATAGCAGACAATGGTTTATAGTAACTCATTCCCAATGATATGCAGGGTAACATTGCAAGATGGTTGAAGAAAGAAGGTGATAAGGTTTCTCCTGGTGAAGTGCTCTGTGAAGTTGAAACTGTATGGTTCTTGTACCAGAGATAAATTTCACATATAAAATATTACTATTTTGATTTTTGTCTGAAATGGTGTATAAATTGTATTTCAAATGAAGGATAAAGCTACAGTTGAAATGGAATGCATGGAAGAAGGTTATCTGGCCAAAATAGTACGTAAGGATGGGGAAAAAGAAATTAAAGTTGGTGAGGTATTGATATTGTCTAGCTCTCCTCACTTATCTTTTTCTCTTATTTGGAAAGGGCTCTTTTTGTGGTTGTTCCACAGTTTGAATTCACCAGAATTATTTTTTTCTTTTCACTCCAAACTCTATTTCTCTTATGAAAAGTATCCTTGTTGGTAACGGGAAGAAATTTTTTCACAGGTAATTGCCATAACTGTTGAAGATGAGGAGGACATCGCAAAATTTAAAGATTACCAAGCTTCAGCATCTGAATCTAGTGACTCCCCTGCCAAAGAAGCCTCTGCCCCACCTCCCCCAAAGAAAGAGGTGGCAGAAGAGCCTGCTCGGGAACCTGAGACAAAGGTTTCTAAACCCAGTGCACCACCTTCATCCGGAGATCGCATATTTGCTAGTCCCCTTGCTAGAAAGTTGGCTGAAGAGAAAAATGTCAGTTACTAATTCTGAAATTTGATGGTTGAAGATATTTATGTAAAATAGCTAAATTAAGCCATTTTTTGTGATATTACATAACCTGTTTACCACATATATGTAGGTGCCTCTCTCCAGCATTAAAGGAACAGGAGCGGATGGGCTCATTGTCAAGGGTGACATTGACGATTACTTGGGTATAATTCTAATTTTCTAAATGTCTGTCTGTATTATGTACATGATATAATAGAAACATGTGCTTCCCCACTTGGAACTCCGTTGCTCTCCCATGCTTATTCACATGTTCTCTCAACTGGTCTTGTGCCTTGAACTAATTGTCTTTCAGTTCAACCTACAACTCGTCAGTTTGTTGAGTTAGCCGATCTATTTCCTCAACCTCAAAGGGAAAAGTAACCTCTTTCTAAAGCAAAGGAGGGAAGGATATTGACTGTACAAAACTTTGAAAAGTGTTGTTTTGACTGTAATGCTGTAGTTAATGTTGAATCGGGATTCAGTCTAATCCTATCACTTAGGCCACTATTTCAGCCTTGTGTTTGTAGTCACTTTCATCCTTTTGTTGATTGTATTCATTAAATTATAACCCTTTTTTACCATCTAATCTGATGCAGCTTCTGGTGCTAAAGAAGCTTCAGCACCCTCAAAGGCCAAGGCTGCAACAGGTGCATCACTGGATTATACCGACATTCCTGTCTCTCAGATAAGGAAGGTAATTTATGGAACAAGTCTTTGAAATTTATCTTTGATGATACTTTGTTTCCCACATCAACCAAAGACCTTTTGTTTAGGACCATGCCACATATGTTCTCAATTTGTGAACAAAAATTGTGTATGCTTCTTGATATTGATAGTCTTGGTCAATATCAATGGAACATTTTTTTTTTCTGTATGTTAGTTTATTTAATATCACGATCTTAATTAATATATCTTGTATCTTCCATGCATAAGTTATGCTTTTTCCTTGAGACTCACTCTATATATTTGACAGATCACAGCTTCACGTTTATTGCTATCAAAACAAACTATTCCTCATTACTATTTAACAGTAGATACATGTGTTGACAAACTCATGAGGTGAGCTTCCCCGTTACCAATTTATTTACCCATGATACAAATAATTTCTGATAATTAGAATTCCTTATCTGCAGTTTGCGTACCCAACTCAATTCACTGCAAGAAGCCTCTGGTGGGGCTCGCATATCAGTAAACGACCTTGTAATCAAGGTATCAAATTTTTCTCTGACCAAAATATCCGTGTTTGTAGGTTGTAGATTGTCTTCCTTTTATCCTGTGTTTTGGTTGGTACTTAGGTGTTTAATTAAGTAGAGAAGGACTTCGACTTTGATGAACATACATTGTGTGACTTTTCACTTGTTTGTGATTAGCTTATAGCAAAACGTCCAAGTGGTTGCTCGGTAGATTTGGCTCCTTTATAAATTGTAAATATGCTCATTTTTTTTCTTACTGCTTATGAAATTATAGAACTCTGAATTTCAGGCTAAAACAGTTCAAAGGGCAGTGCATTAGTTTTCGTACACATTGTCAATAGAAAAGCTAGGTTTTAAACTCAAGTGGTTATTAATTGGTTGTGAAAATCGCACCCTGCAATGTAGTGTGAAATTTATTTTAGCCCAATACTGTTACATTATCACTCAACTTTTAAGAGGGGCTTTACAATTATCTGAGTTGCAATTTGTCTCAAAAAATGTCTCATAAGTTGCATAAAGAGACTTCTTTAGCTTAAACCATCTGTCTTGTGCAGGAGAGATTATCCCATACATATAACTAAGTTCAATGCTTGTCTTTTTTATTTCAGGCTGCTGCATTGGCTCTCCGTAAAGTTCCTCAGTGTAACAGTTCATGGACAAATGATTATATTCGCCAGTAAGTTAACAATGTTTAAATTGCAAGGATTGCCATCAAATTTGTGAATGACCTTAAATGTAACATTTGTTATTGTTTTTGTGCAGGTATCATAATGTGAATATTAATGTTGCCGTGCAGACTGATCATGGACTCTTTGTTCCTGTTGTCAGGGTGAGTGAGGATCTCTTACACTTCAAAGACATTCACATTCACAGCCTTTACTGGTTCTAATTCACCTTATATTCATGATATTTGCAGGATGCAGACAAGAAAGGCCTATCTACAATAGGGGAAGAGGTCAAACAATTGGCAAAGAAAGCCAAAGAAAACAGCTTGAAACCCCAAGATTATGAGGTTATTGAAGCGAAATGTCCATTCCTATTCATCTGCCAACAACAACGTCTTGTACTAGTTTATGAATTGTTGGGTTGATATATATTGCAGGGAGGTACATTTACAGTGTCCAACTTGGGAGGGCCATTTGGTGTCAAACAGTTCTGTGCCATTGTCAATCCTCCTCAATCAGGCATTCTTGCCGTTGGATCTGGTAATAGAATTTAATATTTTTTCCCCTTTATTTCTTTTATTAACTGCATTTGTTGTTCTGGTTTATCATACTGATCACCATGCTGCATTTCTTCTACATGAGCAGCTGAGAGGCGGGTCATTCCAGGTTCAGGTGCTGAAGAATTCAAGTTTGCTTCCTTCATGGCTGTGACCCTCAGCTGTGATCACCGTGTAATAGATGGTAATCATCCTTAATCTTATGTTGTTCCTTATCTTCCTCTTTTTGGATTTTTTACTTTTTAAAGTTAATTATTCACTTTAAAAGGTAAAGTAAGTAATGCCAATCGTCAGTGAATGTGTTGGAATATCAGTCGATGACTTATTGATTAATGACTAAAATTACTTACTTTACTCTTTAGGGGAGTTACATACATTTTTTGTGACTTGTAATCATGAAACTTGGTGTAGTCATTTTTTCCAAATTTAACACCACATTTTTAAGTTTTTATATTTGTCTTATGCATGCAAGAGAGAGATTAAGGTAATATTTTTCTAGGCCTTTCATTAATTTTGTTAGATAGTTTCTAATGATATATTTTGGTAGAGGGATGAAATTGACTCATGTTCTTCACATTTTGTTAATTTGAGAACTATATTGTCCTATTCCTACACTTTCAATGACCAAAATGATTATTCACCCGGTGAAACATAACATGCTAACAATACGCATAATTATTCTGTTCAGGGGCGATTGGTGCTGAATGGTTAAAAGCATTCAAAGGCTATATTGAGAATCCAGAATCCATGTTGTTGTAAAAGTAAATAGTAGACTCCAGACGTACTCAATTCCTTCTTTCAGAGTGATATTATAGGCAGGGTATAGGATTTGATCACCTGGTATTTCCCATTTGGGTTTGGTTGATTGTATCCCTGACCAATTTTTGATTTAAGTATTTAATCTTTTAAAATAAATTTTGCAAAGTTGTAATTTTTTTAATAAGTGAGGGTAGATAAGGTATTGAATTTTGAGCCCTGAAATTGTGTTCTCAGAAGAGAATGCTGCCCAGTAACAATACAGGCAGATGAGGATCTGACATTTTCTTTGTTAGATGGTGTGAATAATTGAAAGAACGATAATTTTATTTTATTGACATCTCACCTTATATTATAATCGTCCCGCTCTTTATTTGATTGGGCAGTAAAGTATTCATTTTTTCAATCAAAATGCTTGTATTATGGTGTTGTATCGGGATAGTAGTTAGTTATGCTAAACTTTGGGATAACTACATAGTTAACTCAATTTAATTCTTTACTTATTAGTACTGAAGTTTTCTATTCGTTCAAACCCTAATTAGAGTTTGCCGATCCAAATAGACTACAGAATATATACACTAGTTGGGGTTTTACTTACACATTCCTTTCTCACAATTCAGGTTATGTTTGAGTAGTGAGGAAAGGAAGATATTTTTTTCTTCTGGGTATTTTTTGTGCACAAATGCAAAGATGATAATCATTTGATGTAATTGAGGTCTATATAAGGGGTAGACCTCTCACTATATTTCCATATGCATTTACTAGGAATTGAATTCTTACCTTGAAAATAATAGAAAAACTAGATTGATGTTGATCCAACTCGATTCCTTATCCGCGATCAATTCTAAACTAAATGGGTCATCTATTTTCCTCACATATGAAGTATGAGATTTCACCAAGTGACCCGACCAAATAGCTAAGGCTCCGTTAGTGAGTTTTGAGTGGATAACTTTGAGAAGAGAGAGAGATAAATCGTCTACCTTCTATGAAATGTTTTTGTAGAGAATGAGGAGTATATATAATTAAGATCTTTAAGTTTCAACTGTTAAAAAGACATACAAAAGATTTGAATCTAAGTCATAAGTCGTTTAAAGTTTCACTCTAATACATTTGTGTCATATCATATTTCATACCATATTGATAGGGAGGCAAGAACTTTGATAGTAAAGGAAGCAGTAAAACGAAAAGGAAGAGTAATCCTCTCACCTTACATAAGTTTTTATTTTTCTTCAATTGACCAAAATCCTTCAACATAGAAGAACTAAAAGAATACAATGGAAGAAGAGCTTTGGAGGAGTTTTAATATTTTTCTAAATTGTTACTTCTCTTTATAACACTTTCTAAATTTGTATCTTATTTTCTTCATACAATAGTCCAAAAACTTACCTTTATCTCTTCATTCCCCCTTCTCTCCAAAATCTCCCTCTCCTAATTCTCAAACAAAGTCTTAATCAAGTAAAATTTACATAAAATCTATTAAATGAAGTGATGTGATGTTTAACTTATATAAGTGATTTGTTAAAAGAAAAACTATTATCAAAGAGAGAATCAATTAATTGATTTTCACAAACTTAAACAAATTCATTCCCTTGCATCTCATTCTTATTTTCTAAAATTCATTTATCAAGTTTCCTTTATCATATTAAGGTCAACATTGTCCTTATATATATAGAAATCAATAAAATTTAACAATCAAATTTCAAAAAGGACACTATTCTGCCAATAATTTGGTATGTATCATTCTCTTTACAGACTATCTAGAGATGTATTGTTAAGGCATCTTGTAGTGTAGGCGGCATAAACACATGCAAAGATTATGACTCTTCTATGACGGTGTTCATCGGATATTTAAGAGCAGGTTAAATTAAACTTTTAATCCTTCAATTTATTTTTAAATTTCACATTGATCCTTTAAATTTCTTTCTTTATGTTTTTAGTCTTTAAATTTCAAATACTACGCACTCCTACATTTTCGTCAATGATTTGTTTGAATCCGTTAAATTTGTCCTTATGCCTAAGGTGATTTGGAAAATAACACAGCTTGATAGTGGTCCTTTGCAAGATTGGGAGGTCAGATGAAGCTGAGTTATTTGAAGAACAGGAGTGTCTTGTGTCCATACTTATAATCCCATGATTATGGGTTAGGTTAAATTGAGAAATTTGATGAAGCTGTATGCCTAGTTTCATGGCATATATAATTGCATTCTGACATGCCTAGGAAGAAGGGGTGAAGTAGAGGAAGCATTGAGAAAGACAAGATCCCACACCCAATTAACCTGCTTTATCTTAATTGCCCTGGATATTCTTTTTTAAAAATAGAAATTAACCGTTCTCAGTTTCTCACTCCTATATTTTTTGTTCTCCTCCCTCTCATTAGGAGGGCAGATCAACGACCTCTCCTACTCTTTTCAGCTTGCTGAAGCTACCAACAAATCACGAAGTCCTGGAGAAGGGGATTAGCTTTGATGACACTGTCGTATACTAAAGCCAATTTGGCAACATCAAAGACCTAGCTAGACCTACCCTTATTGATTTTTACTAAACTGGAAACGTGGAAGAGAAAAAAAGCAAAAGACAAGAAGATCGATAGACCAAGGAAGCCTTCGTAAAAAAAAATATTGGTAAAAAAAAATATTGTTGTGACTGAAAATTGAACCAATTCTTAACACAAAGATGATATTGATTCTCTGTCCCTACTCCCTATATGTCTCCTTTTATTTGGCACCAAAAAACACTTGAATTGCTGAGTACATTTGTTCCCCTTCAAAAATGGGTCGTCTTGGCGGCAAAGGTGAAGGCAGAGTAGGAAGAACCAAAGCAGAGTCAGCAACAAAGAATAGATTGTTTGCTATAGTAGGGGAAGAGGGGGAGAAACAATATAGTGCAGGAGATCCACAATGTTGTCAAGTTAAACGTCTTAATCTAACAGCAAAGATTGATTGCTTACAGTGAGCAACATGGAAAGATCACTCGCCTTAGAATTTGCCATTAAGTAAACCTCCACTGTCCCATGACCCAGACATGAATTACATTCGACATATGATCAATCAAATACCACTAACAAACTACCAGGTTATTAACAAATCCAGTTTAGTTTTGTCAACAAAAAAAAAATCCAGTTTGGCAAAAACTAAGGCAACAAACACACTCAATAACAGCAAGAGGCAAACTTTAATAATCAACCCAAGTTTGGATGTTTTTCAGATACAAAGCTACATTTGAACATATTTAAGTATATAATAACAGTGGTTGGTCATTAACCTTAATACCTCATGACTCTCAAGTAAATTGTTCAAGTGCTCATAGCAATATAACAAGAGTAATCAACATCACCAAAAAGATGTTCGTACATGATGTGACTAGAACTTAGAAGAAGCCACAATCCACTGAAAAGATACACAACCTTAAAACTACAAATTGCAAGGATGAAATTAAGATGCGAGAAGGTGATGAAAAACAAGCAAAATATTACACCAAATGGCATCAAAATCCTGCAAAACTCCCATGATAAGGTCCCAACAATCTCTTCCAAATAAACTCTCAAATGAACAAGGTAGTAGACTAGTGGCGGTTTTTTACCAAAGAAAAGTAGTTCATCTGTGAGCAAACACTAACACGTGCAAAATCTATCAAACAAGCCATTCAATTGAAGTCATACATATTGATCCAACAACACCCATCACATAAAACGCAGAACAAGTTAAAACAAAATATTAATTGATTTTATAATAGAACTGAAAAAATATGGCATTAAAACAATAGTTTGCAAAAGAAGTATTAACAACTAACTACCATCACCATAATATATATGGTATGTAACTTTTTAAAACAATTCTATATAATCTATAATAACTAAAACTAACATCAATCATCTCTCAAAATTGATTTTTTTTCCATCGATTAAATAGATTGAAGAATCTCACACTCACACTTCATTCATATAGGCACATATCTTTTCAAAGCCTGCTTCGCCGTCACAGCAACTCCAACAAGAACTCCACCAACAGCTCCAGCCACGGCCGCCGATCTCACCCCTCTCGCCGCTCGATAAAGTGCACCGGTACCAAGCCCCGCCGCAACGCTGTTCCAAGCATCATCAGTATCCCTCGCAGCCTCGATTCCGCTCTCGATTCCGGCGTAAAGTAATCCGATGATTCCGACACGGTTTCCCCACGTCCGACCGGAATGACCGGATGAGTTAAGAATTCGGTTGATTCGAAGCTTCGTGGTGTCGCTGGACTCGAAGGCTTTAATACCGTCGACGAGTCCGACTCCGGCTCCGGCGATTGAACCACCTAGGTAACCGCAACCGGTGTAGAAGGTGAGATTTTCTCCCCATGTACGGCGTTTACGGCGAGCTTCTTCGTCGAAGAGAAACTCCGGTGAGGTTGAGAGTTCGTAGAGATTTTGAATAGGAATATCGAGGTCTTTGTATGGGTTGTAGAATCGGGTTTGGGGATTGGGATCGGAGTTTGAGTCGTTATGCGCCATTGAAAGAAGGGTTAGGGTTAGGGTTTCGTGGAATCGTATGAGGGCACGCAATGTTGCAGTGCCTCTTTTTTTGTGATTTGAAAACTATGAAAAAGCTTTCTATTTTTGCAAAGAAAGAAAAAAAACCGAGGCGGTTTGGGTTAGAGAATCTGTGTAACTAGATTCGGAACATCCGTTTGGAAGATGGACCGGTTTTTTTATTACAACAAGATGGACCGGGTTTGACTCTTCCAGATCATAGTCGTTTTGTTTTGCTTCAATGGACCGGAACGGGTCGTAGTTAATTTTTTACTTATGATTTGTTTGGTTTATGAGATAAAAGTAAAAGAAAAGAAAATGGAAAGAAAATAAACTAAGATGTGTTTGTTTTGTTGTTTATTATAAAAGAAAAAGAAAGAATAGATGAAAAAAGAAAAAAAGTATGTTTATAGATAATATAAATATTTCTGAAATGAAATATGATAAATAGATTAAAAAGGATTTGTGAAATTGATAGATAGATTTAAATATTATAAAATAATAAAGAGAATAAAAATTAAAAATAATCCATAAAATTTAAACATGTTTAGTTTGTTGATTAAATAAAACAGAATATTTGAAAATGAATAAATAATTTTATTAATTTAAAATGATATCATATGAGTAGTAAGAAAATTGTTTGTTAACGGATTAATAGACAGTGGATATGGCTAATTTTAACAAAAAGTTGAAAAAAAAATGATTAGGAGAACATAAAAATAAAAAAAGAATCAAATACTAAAAAATGAGTTAAATATCGACTATCAAATAATATAAATAGAATATGTACAGTTAAAATGATTTTAGTAGAGGTTTTTTTTATTAATTTTATTAAAGTGAAAGAAAAGATTTTAGGTGTGGCGTCTATAATTTTTTTGTTTGTTTTTGTTTTTAATTCTATCATGATACAGTTTAAAAAAAGGAACACATGTTTTTTTCTTTCTCTTTTTTATTAATCATTCAAGAATAATCACTTTCAAATGGTGTACTAAGAGGTCATAATCATTTAAAATTCGGCTGAAAAATATGGTGTAGTTAGAATAATTTCAGCTCTAATTCAAACTTGAGATTTATTAAACGTCCATAATTGAATTTTATTACATTTGTCCTTGTATATGTAAGATCATATTATTAAAAAGAAAGATTCAAATTAAAAAATGCATTAAGTATTCTTTCATATAAACACCCTTAATTTAATAATAAAAATTAAAAATCAGACATTTATCCCTCTTAATAATTGAGAAATCATTATGGAAAGAGTTCATATATTATTAACACATCTAATTATTTTATCTAAAAATATCATTCATCTAAAAATTTATATAATTTAATTGTTAATTTTTATCGTCTAAACATTTCTTAATAATGGATAATTTATTCGGTATCTTAAAGAATTTAAATATAATTATCTAGAAATAACTAGATTCATATCCGTACAAATACAATGCACAAATCAAATATAGAACAGACAATAATAAAAAAAAATAGTAAGAATTTAATCATCATAAAATAACAATATATATTTTATAACAACAAACTTTATTATCAGTATTGCTTCCACGTTGAACAATTCCTTCAATGTGGCCATAGTAACCATCCCTAAAATAAACCTTGCCAATTTTTGTTGTTCTAACATCTTGAACTCGTTACCATTAGAATCACACAAATTGAATTATTTTTCAATTCATTGGCCAAATTTTTGGCGATGTACGGGTCAATTAAATTTCTTTTTCCTTCTAAAGTTAAGGTCAATTATGTTTAAGAAGGAAGAAAGTCATATAGAAAAACAAAACAATTACATATTTTCCTCCATCATAGTTGAAATGAGCTTTTGGTGGCCTACCATATGCATTATTGTAGTTTAAATTTTGACCCAAATTATGTTTTGACATGTCTTCGTGTGTCAGAGTCAAGAAGTGTGACCTGTACACATAGTAGGTCTGTATGAAAGTTTTTCATGAAAAAAAATAACAACAGGATTAAAAATGTTATTAATTTATATAAAATTATAACTTTGTAAATTTAGTTCCTAAATAAATTTATTCACTTTTAATCTCTATTTTGATTTTATAGACACATTATTGAGAGACTAAAAATATCAATTTATTATAAAAACTTTTCAAAATAGAGACTAAAGAAAATTTAAAAAAATTAAGGACTAAAAAGTTAATTTTTTTTAATAAAAACTCAAAATAAAATTTTATAATACTAAAAACTTATTTAACCCAAAATAATAAACACCTAAACTATAAACAAATAACATGTTCATTTTTCTTAAATATGCAAGTTTTTAATTTAAGTTGGGACTAATTTACCATAATATATGGTTTGAATTATGGATCAATTGCTTATCGGTATACAATGTTCTCATTGTTCATTTTTCTTATATATTGAAGTTTCTCTATAGATTAGCAAGTTAATTAACATTTGAATTTGTGAAAAAAACAATAATAGGTTTTTTATCTCTATAAATATTTTTTTTTTAGTCTCTATTTTTTTTTTCAAATAATAGTTCATCAGATGTTTTCTATTAAAAAGTTTGATAGTTGCTTTTAAAAGTTTGATAGTTGCTTCTGAGTCAATTTATATATATTTTTCGAATTTATGAATGATTTTTGCATGTATATTTAGAACATTATAAGAATTTTTCTTAAAAATATATATAATTTTTTAATATTAATTAAATATAATTTTTTTAAAGTTTTATCTCTCCGATACTCCTCTATTCCATCTCACTCATTTTTTTCAAGTGTATCCGATATTCACATTAAATTACATTAAAGATCTGAAGCAAAAATAATGAGGGATGATGAGCCAAAAAGAAATAAAATAAGTGGAAAAATAGAGAGAGAAAAAAAAGAAATTGAAAGAGTGAGAAATAAAATAAGTGGTAGTTTTAGAGAAAGAAATTATTAAAAAGGTAAAGGAGAGAAAATGTGTATGAGAGGTAGTAAGCCTTATCATTTGAGTTTGTGAAAAATGCATTAGTAATGATAATAAGGTTTAAAATGCAGTTTTTCATCTGTTTTGTTAAAAATAAATTTTTTATTTTTAAAATCAATTTTTTTGTCTTTATATTAATTAATTATTTGAATTTTTTATTTTTATTATTTTTTATTATGTGACACTTTCATATATAACATTTGTGATTTGGAGAAAATAATTTTTATGTTATTATTATTTTAATATATATTATTATATATTTTATTTATGTTTTGAAATATTTTAAAACTTAAAATTATTGTTGGATAAAATAAATAAATTTAAAATATTTTATTTAAATATTTAAATTTAAATTTTAGTTTATAAATAGTAGGATCAAAAGTGACTAATCACTGAGCAGGAAAAGGATAACCATAATTATAAAACCCAATTCAACGTTTCAATCAATGAAATTTCTTCAATCCTTAGAAACTATCTAAGTCATTTTCTCCTCTTGTAATGTCATAAGCAATCTTCCACATATAAGTTAATAATACTTTTTCGTTTGAAAAAAAATTGTTATAGCTATGAATTACATAGACAAATCTAGACGCTGTATACGATAATATGACACGTCAATACAAATAATATTTTTTAAAATGAGTTATTTAAATGCAATCAATTTATCAGTATTAGACATATAATATGTTTTTAATCAGAAGTGTAAGTGACATAGAGATTATAAATAAGTAACCTTTCGGTTAGAAAAATACAAGAAATTGAGAGCGAGCTTTCTTAATTTGGAGGAAAATGGAGAAGAAGTATAACATAGATGAATACAAAGGCCAAACAAGATTACCCAATTTTGTAATTCCAAAAAGATATGAACTTCACTTACTACCTGATTTTTCAGCATGCACTTTTTCTGGCACTGTGCAAATTACTCTGTCTATCAAAGAAAACACCAAGTTCATTGTCTTAAACTCTTTAGAACTTGTTATTCAAAATACTAGGTTCACCAACTCTTATGGCAAGGTGAATTTTTTTTTTTTAAGCACTTACCCCTCCGGACTCAAATATGTCTCAAATATAAGCAAAAGTAAGATCAAAGAAAATTGATGTATCTGAATCAAATTATTCAGTTTTTTTTACCATACTTTAACTTATATTTGGGATTGGATGGAGTACTAGTGAATTTGAATTAGTTTTTTTGGTTGACTTTTTTTGGTGTTTTGATTTGTTCAATAGTACACTCCATGCGATGTTGTTGTCGATGATAAGGATGAGATTCTAGTTCTTGTATTTGATGAAACACTTGGTGTTGGAGAAGGAGTATTGGTGATTGAGTTTTCTGGAATCCTTAATGAGCATCTAACAGGATTCTATAGATGGTGCCTCCTTTTTAACTTTATATTATATAGCATGTGTTGATTTATTTATTTGAGTTTATTTATTACTTTGAGGTTGGTTAAAATATCTTACGAAAACAACTAATGATATGTCAATAAGTTGTTTTCAACTTATTTCTATTTGTTCTAGGATAGTTTATAAAACTAGCTTAAAGTTTATACGAAAACTGTTCAACTTTATTTTAATTTTTGTTATAGAAATAGCTTATTAATGATTAATATGTTTATCCAAACACAGTAAATTTATTTTCATTTTGGTCTAATAATTTTAAGGTCACAATATAAACAAGTTGGAAATCCTTTCTGAAAATGTGTGGGATGTCTTTTTTTTTATCAAGATAATTAATTTTTTATGAATACTTAAAAGTTTGTGGCTAATTAGAGTAAAAAATGTGTATTGATTTCAATAGCACTTATGTTGATGGAGAATTGAAGAAAAATATGGCAGTAACCCAGTTTGAGGCAGTAGATGCAAGAAGGTGCTTTCCATGCTGGGATGAACCTGCTCTAAAGGTGCCTTCCATTATTCTATTATCAGTTGGATTGATTTATTTGAACTAATATACTGACTTAAGGACTTGTGAGACTGTTAAGTAGGAAAGCTAATGGAAACAATTTATGACATATCTATAAGATGTATTCAGCTTATTTCCATAAACTTTGCAGGATAGTTTATGAAAATAAATTATTGATTATATGAAAACAGTTATAATTTATTTTATCTTTTGTTATAGAAATAACTTATACATCAGCACTTATATGATAATCACTTATACTATAAATGCATGATTAAGTTGTTTACCAGACTAATAACTTTGGCAAGAGTTGATTATTCTAAACAGGCAAGTTTCAAGGTAACACTTACTGTGCCATCAGAGTTAACTGCATTGTCTAATATGCCAGTTGAAAGTGAAAAGCTAGGTGGAGAATTAAAGACTGTTTATTTTGAGGAGTCTCCTATCATGTCAACTTATTTGGTGGCTACTGTTGTGGGCTTATTTGACCATATTGAGGATACATCTACTTCTGGTATGCAAATGAGCTTAATAGACTAAGAGCCTGTTTAAAATTTGCATATTTGAGTTTATCTATTAGCATAAGCATTTGTGAAACTGTTAGGAAGACCTTACGAAAATAACTTATGTTAAGTTTTTTTTAGGTAATTTTGATAAACTCTTTAGAATAACTTCTGAAAACAATATGTGGCATATAAGAAAATAGTTTCACTTTATTTTATGTTTTGTTATAGAAATAACTTAATAGATAAGCACTTGTATAAAAATAGTTTCACTCTGTTTTATCTTTTATCTTATACATAAGAACTTAATTAAATTGTTTATCCAAATAGGTTCTAAACACATTTGCTTTTCCAATCCTCTTATGTTGTGTTAATTATTTTTTGAGCTTTTTTATAGGGGTTAAGGTTGGTGTATATTGTGCTGTTGGAAAGAGTGATCAGGGGAAGTTTGCATTGGATTTAGCTTTGAAGTCACTAGAAATATATACCAAGTAAAATTTTTCCTTCCCTTTCAATATTGAGAAGACTCATTGTATACATAAATCTACATTTGCATGGAAACTCAATCACCTTAATTTTGTTAATAACTTGTCTAGAGATAAAGAAACATTATATAGAATACATGGAAGGAAATATAAATATCAATTTCCTTCACTGAAACTCTTTCCTTTTATGAGGGGAAAAGAAATAAAGAAAAAAGGAAATGATCCATTGAAGTGGCTAACATAATTGACATAATAAAGGCAATATTCCAAGAAATATATATTGATCTTCTTGGTTCACCAACATTAATAATACATTGGTCCGAGTGGAACTGGACTCAGATTCCTTAAGCAAGATCTCGGATTCGAGCCTTGTGGACGCAAAAAACATGGTTGGGAGGAGAAACCTTACTAAAGGTGACCAGTCAGGTTTCCTCTCGGAGATTAGTCATTGGCAAAGCCAGTTGATACTTCTTACGATATTCTTTCTGCCATTGCTGTTGGTTGATTTAGTGTTTGATATCATCTAGGTACTTCTCAGTGCCTTATCCACTTCCCAAGCTGGATCTAGTTGCAGTTCCTGAATTTTCTGCTGGAGCCATGGAGAATTATGGTTTAATTGTATACAGAGAAAATGATCTGCTTTACCATGACTTGTACTCTACACCTGCTAAGAAGCAAAGAGTAAGTTTCATAGTTAATTCCTATTTTTGGATTTTCTTTCTTAACTTTGTTTTGAAAATTATGATTTTTGGGAACCATATGATTATGTTGTTAGCTTCATCTGTTCTTGAATTGCATGTTGGTGAACTGAATACTCAACCATATATTATGTTAGAACACCCACTCCAGTTCAAAAGAAATAGATATGAAAAACACAAACAAAGAACACACAAGGTTTGTTCGCGAAGTTCGGCTTATTGTGCCTAATGTCTATGTCTCTAACTGCAAACTGGCTGCAGTTCCTTTCTACTACAGAGGCTTAGGGTTACATATTACAATGTGTGTTTAAATAGTTTGATCGAAATTATAACTTGTATTTAAATACTCTCAGCAGCTTAAGCGACTTACCCACTTATCAGTCAACTATGAGTCATATCCAACATATTAATAGCCTTCATTTGCTTCCTTTAGATAACAATTGTGACAGCACATGAAGTGGCTCACCAATGGTTTGGCAATTTGGTAACTATGGAATGGTGGACTCATTTATGGCTCAATGAAGGTTTTGCAACATGGGTAATTAATTAATTGGTTCTCTTAACCTGGTCATTTGAATTATAACCATTGATCTATGAATGATCTTTCATACTTGCTATCATGTTTTCAGATAAGTTATATGGTCACACATATCTTATATCCAGAATGGAATATTTGGAGTCAGTTTCTTCTAGAAACTGCTGATGGTTTACAAATGGATGCACTTGAAAAATCACATCCAATTGAGGCAAGAAGTTTACGTTACAATTATACTACAAAATCATCAACTTAGTTTTTTTTCCCCTTGTTATATCTTGCTAAATTTGAACTCACCGCTATTTTTTGCGATCTGTGATGGACAACACTAGAATAGGGAATTGACATTATAAATGTGACTGTTAAGCATAATGTACATAGCAATATATTGACACAATTTAGTTATGTATAACATTTTTCAGGTAGAAATACATCACGCACGCTCAGTCATCGAAGTTTTTGATGCTGTCAGCTACGAGAAAGGATCCTCCGTAATTAGAATGTTGCAGGGTTACCTTGGAGATGTTACATTTCAGGTGACAACTGAATTATTGGAGTGGAGCTAATTATGTATTTGCATGTAGAAAACGATTGATTATTTTTTTCCTTTAAATGTTTATTGGATATTTCTATGGTTTTCATTTAGAGTTAAAACTGACATTATTTGTTTGAATTTAGACTTGCATAACATATAAGCATTGATGTGGCTATCCTTCTGACTGCATTATTTTATTTTCAAACAAGAAATCATTAAGCACATATATAGGAAAATATCGAGCCAAAAATGCAAGAACAGAAGATCTATGGAATGTTCTTTCCGAAGTATCTGGTGAGCCAGTCAACTTAATGATGAACACTTGGACAAAGAGCACAGGATATCCAGTTATCTATGTTCAATTAACTGATAATATCTTGGAATTCAAACAGGTATTTTGAAATTGCAATCAAAACTAACATAACTGCTATTGGAGACTATATAACGTAGCATTTGTATTTGCAGTCACGATTCCTTTTATCGGGTCTGCATGTCGATGGAAAATGGATCGTCCCCATAACCTTTTGTATTGGTTCTTATGAAAGACAAAAGAAATTTCTTTTGGAGAAAAGCGATGAAAGGGTGGATATATCTGAACTGATTCCATATATTGGTGATGATGAAAATTCAAATGAAAATAAAAATGAAGAGGATAGTCAAGAAAATCTATGGATCAAAGTCAATGTTGATCAGAGTGGTTTTTATAGAGTAAATTATGAAGACAAGCTTGCAGTTCGATTGAGGAAAGCCCTACAAAACAATTACTTGCTGCCTACTGATAAATTTGGTGTGTACAAAGTCATACTGATATTTAAAATTTGATGCGTAATATCAAAATTTGACAACTAATTTTCAATTTTTCAGGCCTTTTGGATGACGGAAATGCGCTTTGTCAGGCTTGTGAACAGTCACTGTCATCTTTGCTTATGTTGATGGATGTTTATCGAAAAGACTTAGACTATGTTATTGTATCAAGACTGATCGATGTAAGTGTATATTATACTTTGTCTAATAACCTCAACATTTATCCATGGATTGGTGACACTGATATCATAATTCTTGTGTGACAGGTTTGTTATGAAGTTCTGAAAATCTCCACTGATGTCATTCCAGATTCAGTAAAAGAGTTGAAGCAATATTTTATCAGCCTTCTTATACATTCTGCAGAGTAAGGAGTAACTATATTTTTAGCAAAGGTTGTTGCATTCTTCATTGATCAGATAATTCACCTTAATGGTTGGATTTTTATTTGAGCAAATATTTAGTCTATTATCAAAGTGATACAAATATCTCAATCTGTATGATTTTCTTCATTCAATTTGATTAATATCATGTAATAAATAATTCTATAATCTATCTTTTGAATATATTCCTTAGCATCCATTTCTGTTAAAGTAGGTAGAAAATGACATACTTACTGTTTATGCAGACGGTTAGGTTGGGATTCTATATCTGGAGAAGACCATTCTAGTTCACTTTTGAGGGGAGAAATTTTTCAGGCCTTGGCTAACTTTGATCATGATAAAACTCAACAAGAAGCAATTCGCCGGTTTCAGATTTTGTTGAATGACAGAAACACTTCACTGCTTTCAACCAACACAAGAAAGGTAACATTCAAGCTTTTTTCCCCTCAAAAGATTACTAGTCATTGTTTTGATTCTATTTAATTTTGGCATGCATATATGCAAATTATTTTTCAGGCTGCTTATGTAGCTGTAATGAGAAGAACTACTGGTAAAAGTAAAACTGGATTGGAGTCCCTATTGAGTTTCTATAAGAGCACTGACGTTTTGCAAGAAAGGGAAAGAATATTGCGTATGACACTAGCATTTAAACTGAATGCAATTTATGGAATTCCATGATTATAATGAATGGTGTGCTAATTTTACTTGATTAAGTAAGTTTTGTTATGAACTCATACAGGTTGTATTGCATCAAGTTCAGACCCAAATGTTGTTTTGGAGGTTCTGAATCTTTTGTTGTCTGATGAGGTATTATAATTTTCTTGTGTGATGATTGGTTATAAGTAGATGAAATGAAATTCCTTCTCATTTGACCTTTGTTTATGCAAATTATTTTTAGATTCCAGATCCAGATATCGTTTTTGTACTAAGGGGAATAAGTTTAGAAGGCGGTGGAATAGCAGTCAAGTGGTTGAAGGTATGTAACATTTACAATGTTCCGAGTTAAAGCTAAGAAACCACGTCCAAGTTAAAGCTACAACTGGTAGCTTCACAACAACCGCACTTTTGCCTTCTCTAACCATGTTAGCAAAGATACACTTAATGTGTTTATTTTGTGTATAAATCTTACTAAAATATTCTTTTGTATCATAAAAAACAAATCCTTGTGTATAAATGAATCAAACTTAGACTTTCTATCTCCCATAAAAAATTAGTCTTATTAATAAAAAATATATTTTTAAAAAAAATCTAGCTAGTAATTTGAAATGAACCTATGTATCAACAAATTATTTTTTCTAGAGGAGACTTAGAATTAGCGATAGAGGTTGTGGACATCTAAAATTAGTACTTGAAATAGGTTTGCAAAGCTTTTATGAGATTCATCTAAAATTTGTGGATATGTATTTTGATTTTATGGAATCATTCTTGTTTGATATCTAATGCAGGATAATTGGGAAAGAATCTTGACCAAATATGGTGCTGGACTCTTACTCACCAACTTCATAAGCCTAATAGTTCCACTGGTAAGAAAATGCAGAGAAAGCAGAGTTAGTGAATAAATTACTGAATATCCAGTTTGCTTCAATCCAGCCACAACATGTATCATATGTGGTTTCTGATTCTATTGGTAAACATAGTCACAACAATTCAACTGTTATTCAAAAAAAATTTGCAGCCTCAAGTTTTTTGTGGCTTTTGGTATCTTTAAGTAAACCGGATTTAAGAACTGAGAAAATTAAGATTAGTAAACGATGTCAATTCCATTGTAATGAGATGCTTTCAAAAATGAAACCTCTCATTCCCTGAATTCATGATATGGCAGGTTAACAGCAATGATGAAGCAGATGACATAGAATCATTTTTTGCCAGCCACGCGAACCCTTCTATCATTATGAACTTGAACTTAAGCATTGAGAAGATCCGAATCAAAGCAAGGTGGATTCAGAGTGTGAAGCAAGAGCACTCTCTGCCAGACTTAATCAAACAATTAACTCAAAAGAAATAGCCATAGCCTTGACATCAATTTCATATCAGCAGCAAGTAACAATTTAGGACATTCCTAATTTTGTTTCTATGCATGGAATTATATAAACAGTGAGTGAAGTCTAGTTTGTCAATAGTTTGGGTAAGAACAAAGAAGTTACCAAGATTCTAAATATATATATAGACGATTGCTCATCCACCTCTGTTTTTGCCCACCCGCCCCCCAATACACTACAAAAAACTAGAATCTGGTAAAAAGCCGAAAAAATGAGCAAACATGGTAGCTGGATGGGCAACCACCATATATATATATATTGCTTAAAGTTAGTATCATCCTTATTTGTATGAACTTTAAACTATGTACTTGTTTGTTATATTTAGGAAATGCCAAGTCTACTCACTAGATAAAGTTCTTAATTATCTCTATAAAGCAACCTTCCTTCTAGTGGCATTCATATGCCACATGCAATAATGAAGAGTAAATTAGTATTAAATTGAGTGACAAAAGAATGATGTTAACTGTCCTTTGACTATTACTTAAAACAATGTCTGAAACTTTGAACCACAGCCAGGAAAAACAATCAATCATCTCAGTCACAACATCCAAAAATGGCCGTTTCATATACACAAAGCATAAAAAGCACTACAAGTAACTAAATGTCAGAATTCTGTTGCACAAAAACCAATTCCTCAGTATGAATTTGAAATTTACATATGTCATGTGTATCAACAAACCAATTAGAGAAAATCTGTTTTCCAAAACTATAAATAAAATAAAACAACAAATATCAATTTTTTAATATCGACTAAGTCTAGTTTAATTTTCAGTTTAAAGAGTTTGGTAAAGGACCAAGATTGGACCTCCCAATTCCATGCTTTTCCTTCATGGAATTCATCTTAGCCATCCTCAACCCAGCTCTGAAATTCTGAATGAAGTTGTGAGCTTTGGTATCAACATCTGGGCTAGGACAAAACAATGAAGCTCCACTCGAATTTGCAGTTTCAGATGCAAACTCTTCACCATTTGGGGCATCAGGACTAATTGGTGACTCAACAATTTCATCTGAATCAGGTGAACCACTCCTTGAACTTCCAATGCTATCTACCCTAACAAAATCACCTTGAACTCTAAACTTCCACGCTGGTAACTTAAACGGTGGGGGAGGCGGCGACGGTGGGATAGGAATCAATGGTGACTCATTACCACTATTCATCACATTCACATTATCTTTCAATCTATACTGAGAATGCTCTCTCTTGGGGGGTGCCATAGGAACAAGGTAGTGTTTTTTGAGTTTGCTTTTATTTGAAGAGAATAGGTTGTGAAAAACTGACGGTGGCGGAGGCGGCGGCGGTGGTGGTGGTTGAGATTGAGAATTTAGAATGGTCTCGAAATTTTCAACACTTTTCTGCCTTTGTTTCTTCTTCTTTCCTCTCAATGAGGTTAAAAACTCTTTAGTTACATTCCCTCTTTTCTTCTTAACCTGAATATGAACCTTTCTGTCCGCCGGGAACGGCGGAGACGGCGGCAGTTGAGAGTTCTCGGCGACAACATCATTTTGCTCCGGTTGATATGTTCGCTTGACATTTCTTCGAACAGCTTTCGCTCTCGTCAGCGGCGGCGGAGTTGTAAAAGACGGCGGTTGCGGATCTACCTCCGGTAGCAGCACCGGCGATGCCGGAAATTCTTCAGAAGCGACCGTTACCACGTTTTCTTTAGATACAATCATACTTTTCTTCTTCATCGCCGTCGATAGAGATTCCGATGACTGATCTGTAAAACACGGCGGCTGCGGATTTAGCTCCGGTTGCAGCACTGGCGAAGCAGAAAATTCTTCAGAAGTTACTGCTACGCTTTCTTTAGATCCAATCCTATTCTTCTTCTTCCTCACCGCCGGTAGAGATTCCGGCGCCGGTGGTTCTGAACTCTCGCCTACGAAATCATTTATTTCAAGTTTCTCAATCGCTTCCACTTGATGTGTCCGCTCAACGTTTCTTCCAACATCTTCAATTCGAGAATCCGACGGTGGTTTATACACCGGTTGCCGCATTGGAGATCGATAAAATTCACCGGAACTAACCGTTTCCCGGTGAAGCTCTTCATCTTCAAATCTCGGGTACTTATAACGGAAATGAATACGAGTATCATCATAAAACCGGTACCGTTCATCGCCGGTAACCAACAACGACTGTTGCCTTAAGTCCGGATAAGATCCAAAGCTTCTCAACCGGTTAAACGACCGATTAGAGTTCTCATACCATAACGACGGCGTTTCAGGATTCGAAAACGTTCTTTGGTTATCAAAACGCGGAGTTTGCGTTTCGTTGTTGTCGTTTTTAGTAAGGAAGCCACAAACGACAGCGAAGAGAACAAGTATAAGGTTTAAAAAGTCCCACGAGTGTTTAACGGCTTGTGGTTTGAAGATGTTTGAAGTGAAAGAGCGTAATGTGGGAATCACAATGAGTGCAAAAACAAGTGCTGTTATGAGGAGTATGAGGAGGGAGGCTGTTGTGTGGAGGAGGGAGAATGTGCGGCGGAGACGGCGGTGGTTGTCGTTTTTTGGGAGCCAGAAGGGGGATTTAGGTGACGTGTCTTCTTCTTGTTCCATTTGGAATGTTGATGTAATAATTTAGTACTACGTTGTTTATGTGTGTTGTGATTGTGTTTTTGGTTTGTAGGTGGGAGAAAGTGAATGAGGCACTTTTTTTTTTTTTCTTTGTGAGTGTGTTGTGTGGGTTTGCTTTTTGATGATATTTATTATTACTTTTTTTGGGTTGATTTGTAACATAAAGTATAAAGTTAATTATGTGAATGAAGTGGTTTAGGAATAGATTGCCAGTTGGAAATATGAAAATAAGGAAGAGAACGAGTGTTTGGCAAATGGTGGTAGGCTGTATTTTATGTTTATGTGAATGAAGACAGCTAAGGAAGAGATGGAAAAGGAATGTATGTGGTAAGATAAACCATGTGAATTTTTTTAGCTTCACTTGACCTTACCCCAAGTGATGAAGTGACGTCTTTTATCTAATATTTTATTTTGATATTGTGTTTTATCTAATCTCAATAGTTGAATAACCAATGTGATGCATGAATCTTCTGCATTTACTGATCATGCTATGCTCATGAGTCATGGGAATATTTTCCTGCATAGGAATTGACCGCAAATGTTTCTCTCAAATAAAAATAATTTTATTTTTACAATATGCTAGTATTTTTTTTAAAACAACCAAATTTGTATTCAATTGTTATGTTAGTATTTTTATTTTTACAAAATAAATTGTTTCAAAATTAATTTTCCTAACTGCAAAACCAATGGATTGTAAGTTATCAGAAACAGACACTTACAAGATTAATTTGAAAAATATGTTACCAAAATTAATTCTAATTGTTTTTTTATGTTTTCAATTAGATATTGGTTTTATTTTAACAGTTATTTATTACACATTGATTGCGTGCGTATTTGAACATTTGTTCTAAAATATTTAACTTTATATTAATATATTATAATTTAAATGTTCTCTACTGGAATTCAGTTTTCTAAGATTGATACCAACTTAAAGATGAGATTGAAGTTTTTACATCTAAAATTGTTTTTTTACACTAACTAAAATTGATTTTTAAACTAAAATTTATTATCCGATTCACTTTATTTATATCCAAACATTAACTTTTAATCAAAATCAATTTAATTAGAATCAATTCCACCGCCTCATAACCAAACAATGATTCTTTCTATTTCTGACCACTTTCCTCTCTCTCTAAAGGACCCCTTTATAGGAATGCAATTTGATGGTAGGACAAAGAGGCAGTTAACCAAACTTGCAAGTAAGATACAAACTTAAAAAAGAACAGCACATCACAGAAAGCGATAGATCTTTTTCCATTTTTGCAACAAATTAATGATAGCAACTAATTACTTCCAAAGGTACATGCATACTAAATTAACTTAATTAGAGTTGACAACCTTCTTCAAAAAATAAAGTTACAACATCCTTTGTGTATATTACATTACACACACGCCTATAATAAGGGAATAGAAGCCTCTCTATGCCCCATAAAATGGAATTGAACTAGCTTTCCATGCCAAGAGCTTGATCTAACATGAATAAGCCTTGTATTCCTCGTGTAGAAGCTGATATTTGAAGCTATTTTCATTTTCTTTTTTTCTTTTTTTTCGTGACCAATTGATTACATATAAGTTAGTTGTAATTGAAAGTAAAGCTACAAGAGAATAATAATTACTGTTATCACCACAACAATTGAGCAGACAAGAGCCTGCAACACCAGCAAATTTTGTGGGGGAGAAAAATAGCAGTCACTTCCATGAGGAAAATAAAACAATATTTTATCATGACAAATGAAAAAACATAGTATACTAGAAATTATGATGACATGTGGAATGTATAGTTTTTTTCCGCATAATCGTGTTTTTAGTCCCTCAATAGTAGCTAATGTGCAATTTTGGTCCTTCAATGATTTTTTGAACAAATTTAGTACATCAACTTTTCAATCTTGAACTTAAATCTCTTCATCACTTTTCATTTATTGAAACTATCAAATTGTTGTAATCTACTCAGTCAAAAAAAAATCTTGTAATCTATCCAAAATTTTCATAAATTAAATCAATTAAATTATTTTTAACATTTTCTACTCAACTCACCAATCAAAATATCAAATTTCAGTAAGATCGCAAATTTTCTCTCATCTTTAATCTCACATATTACAAAATCCTTCAAAAAAATTATATACTTCACTAAATTTCCAACTTCTAAGCTTTAAAAGCATTTTATATGTCTAGTCCATAATAAACCCCCCAAAAATTTAATAAAAAATGACAATTTATGAGGTTTACCTAAAAGGAAATTGACAATAGGACTTTATTTGCTCGATTTTTAAATTCAAAAACAGAAACTTGAGGGGCCAAAATATGCCATATTTTTATTTTTCTCAAGAGAAATATAAAAGAAAACATTCAAAGTAAGAGTAATAATTGTAAAAGTGGAAATATCGACAAGTAGCAATTTGGACAACACAAATTGCGTCATAAAATGTAAACTTGTTCTCAAGTACAACACTTACAGCAATTGCAGAAGCAGCAAGTCCAGCACGCTCTCTCGGATCTTTATGGTAGTAATTTCCGAAGTAAAGAATCGTAGCATAATACCACATCAATGGACATACAAATCCTAGCAGAAAACTGGCAAACAAAAGGGAGGGAAGATGGGAAGACACAAACATCAAAAACTTTGCAGGCTAAAGAAATTGAGAAAGACGAATCTTTACAAATAACTTACGAGAACCATCCAATTCCACAGCCAAAACATGGAAGTGGCTTGTCAAATTTTCCCAATTGTGGGTGCTCTAAATCCCTGATAGGAGCATATTCACCCTTTCTTTCGTCAATTATATCCATCTAGAACCCTGTGTATATTTAACTCAATTTCAGCCCACATTTTCACAAATATAAGATGCATATATAAATCCATACTTATGTGATTTTCTGCACAACAAGGCATGAAGTTTATCATAATTATCATAGGAGGTAGGAATAAATTGAAACCATAACAAAATAAAAAGAAATCAGACAAGTATCTTAACAAGTCATTTTGCTAGCAAACTACAGAAAATGAGTGTTAAATAACTGAGAAGTAGAAGCTGACTGCCAAAGTTCATGATAATTGCGAGAAAGCTGTTAAATAACTTAATGAATAGTATTAAAGAATAATGAGAACAGTATCAACATCTCATTCCATGAGAACTCTCCACCTAGAATGAAAAATCCTAGTCAATTAGATGTTGATAGCTTTAGTTGTGATTGAAATCTCTGAAAGACATCACACCACATCATTATTCTATCATAAAATATGTTAGTTTCTTAGATTATTTCTTAGAATTAGTCCTCGTATTTCCTTGTTTTCATAATTAGGATTAAGAGTCTAGTATTAGTATAAATAAACTTTAGAGCTTTATCTTTGGGAATAACATCAATATATCATTTACATCATATTAATATAATTTTATTATTCCGAGAATTCCTTTTCCCCTGTATACCGAAAGGACTTAACCTTATAACTTTGACAGTTATAAATTATTTGATGAAGAGGAAAAGGTTTCTCTCCTTCCTTAAGTCTTTTGTGTGCATACCCTGTGAGTGTTAACCTTTAACCACAATCATAACCAAGTGATGAAGCCACTACAAAGCCGAAAGTTATTCATGGCCAACTCACAGACTTTCTTTGTAATGTTTTTTCCTTCAAACAGATGCAACAAAAACCAATTCTGCTATGAAGAATTTTTTTTTTGAAGTGTTGAACAAAATCTTTACTGTTCATTAAAAGCTGAAACTGAATAAGTTGTACGTTTTTTTTATACCAAGGGCTTTTTGGTGTAGGATTATTGTCTCCCTGTTGATAGAAAATATCTAGATTTGAAATTGAAGTGTTATAGTTAGCTCTATCCTGAATGATAGAGGGGTAGGGAAAACAACCTGTTATAACCTAAAACTACTGTTAATAAAAAGCAAAGAATCTTCTTATAAGGTCAAAATGATCTCTAAACCTTACTGCATAAATGTAATTAAATTCAAGAGACAGATTCTAGCTCAATGATTTGACATAGGATGCTGAGATTCATTTACAAACTCTGTTTGACTACTTGTACGGAGAAAAATGCATGCATGTTTCAGGCCATTGATTGAGATGCACGTCTTGTTTTAATAGTTCAACAATCCAGGGAGGCATATCGAATAGTTTCTGAGACATAGTATAAGGAAATATAACCCTTGGTAAAAGAGAGAGCTAGTATTCAATACTAACTATCGGATACATTATATTCTGAATTATATCAAAACAAGGCTAGCATTATCATATCCAAGCATCTTGTATGCAACTGCATACCAAATTATCAATACCCTCAGCATAGTACAGGCAGTAACAGAAGAGTAAACTTTCATAGCCCAATCCTAGCTACCTAGAGCTAATTGAGCAGAAGAAAATTTAGCAGTCTATCGTGTGTTATCGTAGCAGAACTGTAAATAAGAGACTAATCCAAACAGTATACGTACATCCTCAAAAACTAGAAATATTGCCTCCTTCACATAACAACTCAAAACAAAATGCTTCAAATTCCTTTACTTCACTAAAAACTACCATAGGACATGGGTCTGTTTGGATAAACAACTTAATTAATTGCTTATAGTTATAGTATAGGAGTTTATCAAATAAGTGTTTATATATAAGCAATTTCTATAACAAAAGATAAAATGAAGTTAAATTTTCTTCATATGTTTTCATAAACTATCACGGAGAATTTATGGAAATAAGCTGAAAACAACTTATTGATACGTCATAAGCTCTCTCAAACAGTCTCGCAGGCGCTTATAACAGTAGATAAGCTCAAAACTAAATTTCACGAAACTAGTTTCAAAAAGACGACTTTCGACAAATACTTTTCAGTCCTGAATTCTAATCAGCTTCACATCATGTAAAGTAACCATCCACAAATTCAAGATGCTTGATAAGGGATCCAAAGCTTAGTTCAGAAAAGTTACAAGTCAAATTAAGAGAGTATAAACATGTTACCTCTAGCCAGTGAAAGCATCTAATTCAATACCAGAACTTTCATAAGTCGTAAATAAGTATGTATTGTCAATCACAGATAATAACAGTTTGATCAAATTCAACTACGCTACATCGCCACTATAACAGCTATAGAGAATTGCAGAACAATAGTGATTTGTTAATATGAAAAAAAAGGGAAATTTTTGCATTAATATCAAAATACAACATACAAACCAGCACTATCGTGAAGTTATGTGCTAATATTGACTATATAAAAGTAAATAATTTGATTCAATAAAATAATAATTAAAAATTGAAAGATAGAATGAAGATAAGAGTAAGACCCATATTCCAACAACGAAATTCGTAATAAATTACCATTTTTGCCCCCATAAATAAGGTGTGAATAGTTACCTATGAAATTAAAGGAACAAAATCGGATTGTGAAGAAGAAGAAGAAGAAGCGGTTGTCTTGTCCTACATGTCGGTGAGCATTGTTTTGTTTGTGTTGGTGGGGGGTGTATATAGCATAATAAATGGGAGGAGGTGAGAAATGAACAAATAACGACAGACAGTGAAGTGGAGTGAAGTGCAGGAGGTGAAGTGGAAACTCCCTTTTCTCTTTCCAACCAGCTTGCGTTTCTTTTCACAACTCCATACGACGTCGTAAGACTCCTATCTTTTTTTTCTTCTGTATATGTCCTCCTACACTTGCAATGGAAGGTGTTTCACTTATATAATTGATGTCCGATACGAATCTTACATTATTTTTATTTATTTAATAAATATTTTCTCAATTCTCAATTTGCATCTTGATTTTTATACAGCTGACTTTTTTTTTTATTTTGACCAAAATACCACATTTTAAAAAATAATATATAAATATTTTACTTTTTAGTTCTAGTCGTTGATTTCAACATAGAGACGCAATTATGTTAAAGTTTTATTTTTTATTTTATTTTAATTTTGATATTTTATTTTATTTTATTATTAAAATTTATATATTTTTAAATATTTTTATTATTACTTTTTAATTACATTAACCATATTTAATTATTATATTTTTTTATTGGCAAAATAGTATAAACACGTTATTTGTTTTATGTTTTGTCATATTAACGTGTTTGAGTATCCGTGTGATATTTCAGTATATGTGCGAGGGAGGTGTTAACGTTGTTATTTTATGACGAAATATCATGGACACGTTATTTTTTAATATTTTTCTTTTTAATTTAACGTATTTTATTTGTTCAAGTTAATTAATTGTATTTTATTAATATAATTTACTTTATCTTTTTTTTTTCTTTTTTGATTTGATCATTTATTTTAATTTTAAGTGACAATTTGATCTTTTATGTTTTAAAATGTCAACAATGTTATCCTTTTTTAACAAAAATTCAAAATCCTTAAAAATAATTATATTCTTTAATATAAAATAAACTTTATCAAATTCGTAGCTCAAATCTTCAAATAAACTCATATTTATTATTCTTTATTTGATGTTATTAGAGATAAAAATATGAGTTTATTTAAATATTTAAGTTATGAATTTGATGAAATTGCATTATATTGAGGATGATAATTAATTTTAAGGGTTTTGTTTGAAATTTTTGATGATTTTTTGCAAAAAATAAGGATAACAATTTTGACATTTTAAAACATAAAAGATGTCACTTAAAATTAAAATAAAGGACCAAATCGGAAAGAAAAAAAAAAAAATAACTAAAACGTCACCTGATAAGGGATCGATATTTAGCCTACTATTTATTAATGTATTTTTATTTTATTAATAGTTTTTTGAATTTTTAAATATTTTAATTATTTATAATTTATTAAATAATAATTAAAATAATTAATAAAATGACAATATATTATATTGCATTACATGGCCGCATTATGAAGATGCGACCTTCTATTAACAATAGAAAGAAAACTATTTTACATCATCGCATTTCCAGGTTACGATCAACAAGTGGAACTAAAAAGTATGACATTTCTATATTATTTTTGTAAAGTGTGGCATTTTGATCAAAATTTAAATAAAAAAAAGATATATAAAAAAATAGTCACACTCTTTTAGTACATGGTGTTATAAATACTTTATTTTCACTTTTCATAAATGTTCTTAAAAATAATAATAGAACTCTTTGGATGAACTATTTAGTAAAAAAATATGAAGCATTGAGTTGGATGCAATGAGTATCTTTTTAGATTAGTTAGTCTTTTTTTTAATTGCAGTTTTAGATAATGTGACATATGATACAATGATGTAGAATAATTAACACCATTAAATTAGAATAAAACGCCATAAAAATTTATATTTCAACTTCATAATTTTTTTTTATATTTTTAATTTGATTAATAACATATGAATAATTAATGTATTTAAATATTTTTATACCATATAGGCTAAATTACATTTGTGGTCCCTTAACTTGATTTCAGGTAATGTTTTAGTACTTTATCTTTTTTTTTCCCGAGTTGGTCATTTATTTTAATTTTAAGTGACAATTTGATATTTTATGTTTAAAAATTTCAACAATGTTATCCTTTTTTATACAAAAATTCAAAAAAAATCGTCAAAATTTTCAATTAAAACCCATAAAATTAATAATCATCTTCAATACAATGCAAATTTTATCAAATCCATAACTCAAATATGCAAATACGCTCATATTTTCATCTCCAACAACATCAAATAAATAATGAAAATATGAGTTTATTTCAAGATTTAAGTTATGAATTTGATTAAATTTGTATTTTATTGAAGATGATAATGAATTTTATGGGTTTTGTTTGAAAAATTTGATGATTTTTTTTGAATTTTTGTAAAAAAAAAGAACAACATTGTTGACATTTTAAAACATAAAATATCAAATTGTCACTTAAAATTAAAATAAATGACCAATTCGGGAGAAAAAAAAAAGATAAAGGACTAAACGTTACCTGAAATTAAGTTAAGGGACCACAAATGTAACTCAGCCTATCATATAATTATATGTTAGGTCATTAAAAATACGTTAAATCATCATTTTTTTAGTTCAAAAACATGAGTGGGACCAAAATTGTCGAGTTTTAGTTCAAAAATATGAGTGCAATTAAACCTTTTTTTTAAAAGCTATACAAAATTGTTGAAAAGAAAAAGAAAATAACATGGAAATAAACTAGTCTAAGAAAAAAGTGTTAAAAAGTTCCACAATATGGTGTGCCTCACACGAAAAGTATACGCTATAATGTCCTTTTATTTATTCTTTTTCTTTGTCTCAAAAATCAAATCTACAAAATGTTTATCACCGACATCATTGTGATTGTAAACTAATATTTGTTGTCATCATTTCTACGATTTGTTTCAACATCTCTATTTTTTTTTTTAAAAAAAATATCATGTAACATCTTCAAATCATGAATAATTTTGGGATGTAAATTATCATCAGTGACAATAACATTTAAATATGTCATACTCAATGTCATAACCTTTGAGTTGACTTCCAAGTCATAAAGAAATTGATAGTTTTGAACTTTGTTATCCTCTAATATCGCATCACTCTAAGAATCAACAATATACATATATAAATATTGATGATTTTCTTGTAGATATTTTATGTTAACTGAATTAGATAAGCATGAATCAATTATCTAATAAATTTCATTTTTAAGACCTTGTGTAGGTTGTACTTCATATTCTTAAAATATTTATAGAATTTATGATTTTCCAAAATCAATTGAGTCTTATTCAAAAGATTCATCATAATTTTTATCAATTTTCTGATAAGAGGGAGAAGATTATTGAAAAATAGTGGTGTCACCTAGATCAACGTTGGAGATTTGATCAATAAAAGAAGACTTAAGAACACGATGACTACTATTATCTTAAATATTTATGTTTGTGAGTTGAGTTTCGACCTTATCTGAAACACCATTGTTTTTAGGGACATACTTCTTTTTCAACTTTGCAACTACAACATCTTCAACATATTGTCTATGAAATGTCCAACAACCTTACAAGATTCAGAAAAACAATGATAATTTTTCATAATTAATGTTAACCAAAAATGCATATCATTCATGTTCAACAAGAATGTGATCTCTTAGCTCTTGTAACATATCCAAATAGACCAAAACTCGAGCAAAGCGTCCCAATGTTTTTGAATTGGCTGTTTCATCAAAAGATAATGAGGTACCAATACCTCATTATCTTTTGATCAATAAAAGAAGACTTAAGAACACGATGACTACTATTGTGAGTTGAGTTTCGACCTTATCTGAAACACCATTGTTTTTAGGGACATACTTCTTTTTCAACTTTGCAACTACAACATCTTCAACATATTGTCTATGAAATGTCCAACAACCTTACAAGATTCAGAAAAACAATGATAATTTTTCATAATTAATGTTAACCAAAAATGCATATCATTCATGTTCAACAAGAATGTGATCTCTTAGCTCTTGTAACATATCCAAATAGACCAAAACTCGAGCAAAGCGTCCCAATGTTTTTGAATTGGCTGTTTCATCAAAAGATAATGAGGTACCAATACCTCATTATCTTTTGATCAATAAAAGAAGACTTAAGAACACGATGACTACTATTATCTTAAATATTTATGTTTGTGAGTTGAGTTTCGACCTTATCTGAAACACCATTGTTTTTAGGGATATACTTCTTTTTCAACTTTGCAACTACAACATCTTCAACATATTGTCTATGAAATGTCCAACAACCTTACAAGATTCAGAAAAACAATGATAATTTTTCATAATTAATGTTAAACCAAAAATGCATATCATTCATGTTCAACAAGAATGTGATCTCTTAGCTCTTGTAACATATCCAAATAGACCAAAACTCGAGCAAAGCGTCCCAATGTTTTTGAATTGGTTGTTTCATCAAAAGATAATGAGGTACCAATACCTAAAGCAATTGTAAAAATGATATTTGACCTCTAATAATATTCTTGAAGTAAATTATAGATATGAATCCAACACTGAACTTTTGTGTTTCGTACCAAATCCGAATATAAATTTTTTGTCCAAGAAAAATCTCAAAGAATATCATATTTCAAATTCAGGTTTCAACTATTCAAACACTTTGCAAATCATCGAGATAAGCAAAGGATAGCTCATAAAATCCTTTATCGAGGGGAACAACTTGCCATTAAACAATCGGTTTACATATTATTTAAAAAAATTCATGTTAAAAAAAATTCATGTAAAACCAATAACATAATAGGTGTATCACGTTTAAACATGATGACTCTACCCTAAAGATTAATCTTGTAATTCGCAAAACCTAATTGATATTTATCTTTTATAATTTTGATATCAGACGTCAACCTTTTGATATAGAATTTTGGTTACTAACTTAAAATAATATTATTACATGAATTCTGGAGAGCTTGTCCAAATGATTTGAATAGAGACTATTAAGTGTTGCCGGACACAATTGTGTTTATTGAAGGAACAAGTTTTTATTGGAATTGAATCAGAAAATAACTGACCATGGAAGCAGTTTGTGAAAGATTGTCATTGGCTAATGATTGAAATTATTTTATGCCACTACAATTGGCGGGGATTATTTTCAATCCTATTTTCTTCCCTGACAAGGTAGTTGAGAAAACTTTGTACAACATGAATTTCATTTTCCATTTTGATGTTTTTTCTTTAAGTGGGAAAGATTTATCCCTGTGAGAACCTTTTGTAATTTGCACAATGATCGCCATACAAAAGTAGGACATATTGAGTACTTATTGAACACTATTATTATAAAATTAATAATAAAATTAATGATGTGTATATATGATACCCACTTAAACATTTAAATAGCGGAACTTTTATTATAATTACTCTTATATATTCTTTTATATATTCTTTTATATATTCTTTTAGAATTTTCATAAAGATATAGAATTACAATTTAAGATTAATATATGTTTTATTTATATGCTTCTAATTAAATTACAATGTTGTTTTCTTATATATTTATTAGAGTTTAAATTTATTTCTTATGTCTATATTTATAAAAACTTTATACTCAATTTATCTTATCAAATTAAAATGTTCGTATATATATCATTAACATAAATATAAAGTGGAGAATAATAACTTAAGAGTGATTTAAATAATATTAATTTAAAAAATTATACATAAATTTTGTTTGTATACCGTGATTGGAAATATATATAACCACAAACCATTTAATCAATCACAAGAATTAGAGAAATAATTGACTAGAAAAAGAAAGTTAAATCAACATACAATATATTATCATATTCTAAACATATTTTCAATATCTCAACACTCCTCTTTAAAGTGGTGCATATACATCATTTTGTTACATGTAAGTTATTTGAGGACTCCAAAGAGATTTAGTAAAGGTATCAACATAGTCACAGTTCATATATGGAATTTACGAAAGAAATGATGATTTTAATGATAGTATTGTGTTTAAAAAAGTGACGATCAATTTCGATATTTCTCACAAAAATGGAGTTTATGCGATAAATGCTCACACGTAACATGAACCATAGCTCGATACTAAGCCTCTATGCCCAATCGAGCATCAACAATTTGTTTTTTTTTCTCTTCCATAAAATCAAATTCCACCAATAAAAACATTAAAAAATTAATTTATAGTGATATGAAATTATAAATATTATTTTCTTTTGTTTATTATGATTTTAAATTTTATATTAGAATTAAAAGATTTAATTATTACTAATTTAATCATGATCAAACGTTGAACTTTAAATCAGTAGCTGCATTGTTTTAATGTCCGATCCAATTTTAGTTACCTTAATATTTATTGATAAAAGTTTAAAATGTTCACTAAAAAATAGTTTTCCTTAACAAAAAGGAAGAACATCCTTGAATTTTGTTTTTTATGAAGTAACTATTCTTTGTGACAATAAATTTTTTGATGTAATGTTGTGTTTTGCTTTTTATTTTATAGAAAATTTCATTACGCCAAAAATGACATTTAACAGCGCGCATTTTACAGCGCTTCCTAAACACAAGCGCTTTTGTAAATCTATTTTAAAAATCACGGAGCCTTTTACAGCGTTTTTGATGACAAGCGCTGTAAAAGAAGCGCTGTTGTAGGTCATATAACGTTTGCGCGTAACGTTATAAGGCTTTTACAGCGCTTGTAACAAAAGCGTTGTCAAATGAAGCGCTTTCGTGTATTATTTTACAGCGCTTTTTTCACAAGCGCTGTAAAATTCATCTTTCAAATAATTATATACGTTGGAAACTCTCATATACGTACTGTGTCATGAATTATTCTAAACAAGTTCTACATCTTTCAAAACCCTAATATTATTCTAAACACAGTACGTGTGCGGCCATCTACGTTGCCTCATGTATTTTTTAATTTGTTTTTGTCAATTTGAAATTCTACATATATATACACATGATCCGTTTATGTAAATTTGAAATTGTCAAAAACTCATACCACATGATCTGTCCTGTTTTTGTCAATATTCTCTACCCTAGTTTTTTAATTCTACACATATATACACATGATCCGTTTATGTAAATTTGAAATTGTCAAAAATTGTCAAAAACTCATACCACATGATCTGTTTTGTTTTGAAATTGTTAGTTGATATTAATTTGTTTCTTTTTGAAACTTGTTGAATTGTTTTGAAAGCTTATTAGTTTTGTAACTGCATTTATATAGGTGGTATAATATGGATAGGAAATGGATGTCAGCCAATCGATTGTCAAAAGAGTATGAAATTGGAGTGAAGGAGTTTGTTAAGTTTGCAGTGAAGAATGCAAAAGATCCAAATAAAGTAGTTTGTCCTTGTTTAAAATGTTGTTTTGGAAAACGTGTTAGAGAAGATGAATTAGAAGGACATCTAGTATGTAATGGAATTGATCAAAGCTACACATGTTGGATAAGACATGGTGAGAAAAAAAGGAAACATTAATTTTGAGAATAGTTCGACACATGCTTCAACTGACTTCGAGACAGATACATATGAGCCGAACCGAGTTGATGAGATCGCAAAAGCAGTTGAAGAAGATCTTCGAGATTGTTCTAAAATATTTGAAAGTTTGTTGAGTGATGCAGAGGAAGAATTATATAATGGTTGTACTAAATTCACAAGACTGTCGGCGATATTAAAGTTGTACAACTTAAAAGCGAGTAATGGATGGTCAGATAAAAGCTTTACAGAATTACTAACACTCATAAAAGATATGTTACCAGATGATAATGAACTTCCCAGTCGAACCTACGAGGCTAAACGGATTTTGTGTTCTATTGGCATGAGTTACGAAAGGATTCATGTGTGTCCTAACGATTGCATTTTATTTCAAAATGAATACGAACTACTTAAGGCGTGTCCGAAATGCAATGTCTCTCGATATAAGAAGAAAGAATCTACCCCAGCAAAAGTCGTGTGGTATTTTCCTATAATACCAAGATTTAGGCGCATGTATCGCAGTGAAGAAGATTCAAAACACTTGACATGGCGTGTAGATGAAAGAATTAGAGATGGAATGTTTCGACACCCTGCAGATTCCCCACAATAGACAAAAATTGATCACGAGTATCTTGAATTCGGGATAGAGTCAAGAAATCTAAGACTTGCACTTTCTACTGATGGAATGAATCCACATGGTCTTCAAAGCATCTCACACAGCACGTGGCCTGTTATTTTGGTAATATATAACCTACCTCCATGGTTATGTATGAAGCGTAAGTTTATGATGTTGTCTCTGTTAATTTCTGGACCCAAACAACCAGGGAATGATATCGACGTATACTTGACTCCTCTAATTGAAGATTTAAAACGTATGTGGGAGACAGGTGTGGAAGTTTATGACGGGTATAAAAAAGAATGTTTCAATTTGAGGGCTATGTTGTTCGACACAATTAATGATTTTCCAGCATATGGTAATTTATCAGGATATAACATTAAAGGTCAGTGTGCATGTCCTATATGTGAAGAGAGTACAAATTGGATGTGGTTGAAACATTGTAAGAAGAATGTGTTTCTTAGACATCGTAGATTTTTACCTTATAGTCATCAGTATCGTGGCTGGAGAATTGCATTCAATGGAAAATCAGAGGAAGGTAAAGCTCCTTTAGCACCGACTGGATATCAAATACTTAAAAAAAGTACAAGGAATGACTAATAAATTTGGCAAACCTTTTGCGGGAGAGCTAGTCAAATCTGGGTGGAAGAAAAAGTCAATTTTCTTTGAATTGTCATATTGAAAGTCATTGTATATAAGACATTTCCTTGATGTGATGCATATTGAAAAAAATGTATTTGATAGTGTTATTGGTACATTACTCAATGTTCCAGGAAAGTCTAAAGATGGCATCAACGCAAGATTGGACTTGGTCGATATGGGAATAAGAAATGAATTGGCTCCAGTAAAGAAAGGAAATCGCACATATCTACCTCCAGCCGTTCATACTCTATCTAGAAAGGAAAAAATTGTTTTATGTAAATTTCTACACGAAGTTAAAGTTCCAAAAGGATACTCTTCGAACATTAAAAATTTGGTTTGTATGAAAGACCTCAAGTTAAAAGGTTTGAAGACCCATGATTGTCATATTCTAATGGAGCATTTGCTACCAATAGGTATACGTTCCATTTTACCTGAAAAAGTTCGACTAGCCTTAACTAGATTATGTTTCTTCTTCAGGGAAATTTGTAGTAAAGTGATCGACCCTCAGAAATTACCGACATTGTAGAGGGAAATTGTTGTTACTTTGTGTGAGCTTGAAATGTATTTCCCACCATCGTTTTTTGATATAATGGTTCACCTTACTGTTCATCTGGTTAAGGAGACACAACTTTGTGAGCCAGCTTATATGAGATGGATGTATCCGATAGAACGATATATGAAAATATTAAAAGGGCACGTAAAAAGTAGAAGTCGACCAGAATGTTGTATTGCTGAACGATACATTGTTGAAGAGGCTGCTGAATTTTGTATTGAATATCTGTCCAATGTTGAATCCATACGGCTTCCCAAGTCTCGTCATTCGGGAAGAATATCAGGAGAAGGGATAATTGGAAGGAGACTGCTGACTATATCAAGGACAGAATGGGAGCAGGCACAATTGTATGTTTTGCACAATGATGATGAGGTTCAACCGTATGTTACAATACACATGGATCAGTTATCTCGTTTGAACATGAATAGGAATCAAAATTGGATAACTCGAGAGCACAATCGAAGTTTTATAACATGGTTAAAAAATCACATAAAGTCAAAATTTGATATAGACCCCGGATCAATTTCACAGAGATTGAGGTGGCTAGCAAATGGTCTGAGCTTACATGTCTTTTCTTACACTGGTTATGTTATTAACGGCTACACATTTTATACCAAAGAACAAGATAATCAGACCACTATGCAAAATAGTGGAGTCACTCTCGTAGCTGAAGCGATGCATGTCTCCAGTGCAAAATACAAAAACCCAATATATGCAAATCTATCATATTTTGGGGTTATCGAGCGCATGTGGGAGTTAGACTACACAATGTTTCGTGTTCCCATATTTTGTTGCAAGTGGGTCGATAATAATAATGGCGTTCGGATTGATGAGTCAGGATTCTTGCTTGTTGATTTTAATAGGGTGGGATACAAAGACGAGCCTTTTATTTTAGCGTCGCAAGCTCAACAAGTGTTTTATGTCACTGATCCTTCTGATGATAAATGGTATGTTGTCCTATCAACCAATAAAATAAGTGATGATAACAATAATGATGAAGATGTTGATAATGATCTTTTATTTGCAACATCACAACAACCACATGAAATTGATTCAACTGATGATGGTTTATATCTTAGAGATGATCATGACGAGGGAATTTGGATTAATCCATCGTTTCGTATTGTAAATGGACAAACAAATGTGAATCCCACCAGGAAAAGAAGAAGAGCATCTTAATGTACATGTTTAATCGTTTTATATAAGCCATGCATGTAATCTGAATTATTGTGATAAATATGCATGTAATTTGAATTGAGTGTTTTACACTAATATGACAGATTTCATATCAGAAGCTTTTGGAAGCATAAGCCTTTGTGGAAGTTGAGTTTATTGTCTTTACAATCAAATACAATTGTAATTGTTATACGTGTGTTTCAATTGTTTCTTTAGGGGATATTATTATTTTAGGGAATATTATAAGTGCAGGAGCATGTTTATGTAAATTTGGGGATAATATTATTTTAGGGAATATTATAAGTGCAAGAGCATATTATTATTTTAGGGATAATATTATTTTAGGGAATATTATAAATACAATTAGGGATAGTTTGGTTGATGAGTCTTTATTTTGATGAAGGGTTGGGGATAAGGGTCTTTGGTGAAGTGCATGTTTATGTAAATTTGGACCCAAATAAAACAAACACAAAAATAACATATTAAGGTCTTTTATAGCGCTTTTTTAAACACAAGCGCTGTAAAAGGCCCTTTAAAAAAAATATATATATGTTTACAGCGCTCTTTCTAACAAGCGCTGTAAAAGGCCCTTTTAAAAATTAAATAAAGATACAATTTACAGCGCTTATATTAAAGAGCGCTGTAAAATACTCTTGTAAAATAACCTTTTAAAAGCGCTTACAGTTACGAAGTTCACTTAATTCAGATTCAAACCGAGGCCTTCCAAGTGTGAATTCTAGGGGTTAACGCTCAAGAGTAACTAATATTAAAGGAAAAATTAACGCTCAATAATTAAATATATGACTTTAAAAATGTGTTAATATTTATAATATAACTTTAATGTATTATGATGGAGACCTTTTACAGCGCTTATTGGGAAAAGCACTGTAAAATATTTTAAAAATAACATTCATCAGACACCTAACTGGACCTTATCTAACAGGATTTTCTTCAAACACCTTGTACGCATTTTTCGCAAAAACACAATGTTAACAGGCTCTTTAACAAAAACACATTGTTAACAAAAAAATCAGACTCAAATCAATTTTTCGTAACATGGCAAATGAACCTGAAGACCAAGTTTCGATTTATTAAGAAGGAATGTAGAGAGATAAAAAGGGTGTTGTTTCGATTTAAGAAGGAACCTAAAGACCTGGAGATTGTTTTGCTTGGAGGTTCAACATGGCTTTGATGTTTGTGAAGAAGATGCATAAAAACCTTCCAACGAGGAAGAGTTTTAAAAAGCCATGCATGTAATCTTTGATGTTGGTGAATAGGAAGAGTTTAAAAAATAACTTAACAAAACATAAAAATAACATCAAAAAACAATAAAGCCTTTTACAGCGCTCATCTAAACAAGCGCTGTAAAAGACTGTAAAAAAAACATTCATATAACATATAATTAAACAAGGAGTTCTATTACAGCGCCTGTTTACATAAGCGCTGTAAAAGACTCTATAAAACAAAATAGTCTTTTTACAGCGCTTATGTGAAATAAGCGTTGTAAAAGACTTTAAAAATGACATTATGTAACATTCTCAATCAATGAGGTTTTTACAGCGCTTAGTTTGGAAAAGTGCTGTAAAAGAGCCTTTTAAAAAATTAATTAAGGACGCCTTTTAGAGGGCTTTTTGAATAAGCGCTATAAAAGGCTTAGGTCTTTTAGAGCGCTCTATGAAAAAGCGTTGTAAAAGGGTTATAAAAAAGCACTGTAAAAGGGTTATATATATAACAGTAACCGCTTCAGTTTCCTCTTCATTACGTAAACTACACTATCAGAGCAACCTTCATCGTTCTTCTCTTCTTTTGCAAACTCTATTATCCCGTCCATTACGAACTGTATTTCCACGATCATCTTGTTCATTTCGAACCTTATTTCCATCAAAGATCATCTCTCCCATTGCTACCAATATATTTTCATTGAAATACGTAACCCTCATTACGTATTTCTTCAAAATGTTTTTCTGTAAACCTTGGTTCTGTGATCTTTCTGCATTTGCTCATTTCTTCGCATTTTATCTTTCTTCGAACCATTATTCAGGTATTGATGTTATTAGGTTTTTGTAATCATTAAAATGCATGTTGAGCTTGTTGAAAATATATATACTAATACGTGTTCAGCTTGTTTAGAATAATGCATGATGCATGTTGAGCTTGTTGATGTTACACTAAACTACATGTTGAACTTGTTGTAGTTAAATGGATACAGAGAAAGATTTAGAATGTCAAAATGAAGAAGTTGGCACCACTAAGACTTATGAAAATGAAGTCAAACGTGGTGCAACTATAATGCAAAACGTGATTAAAGCAATGAGCAATGACACTAAATTTGAGGTTATACTATACTATACTATACTATGTTTGCTGTGTATTTTTTTTAGCTTTTTTTAATAGCATGTACTTACTATATGAGTTTATTAGGTTGGCTGGAATGAGAGTGGTCAACCAATTGACCCCAACAGCTCAATGTTTGTAAGTTACATTGGGGTTGTTGTTTGACAAAATATTCCAATTACGATTGATGATTGGAGAGATAAGGCGTTGAAGGATGTCAAAGATATACTATGGAATGACATTCAAGTAAGTTTTTTGATTCACTCTTTTGTTATTTATAAAAAAAATTTCATTGAAATACTTTACTTAGTCAAACTATATCTTTATTTTAATTGCAGGCTACTTTTGTTCTTGATGAGGTGAGAAAGAGTTATGTATTGAGAGTTGCTGGGAAAATCCACCGTGGATTTAGATCTCACCTCTCTAATTTCTATCTAAAAGATAGAGAAGGAAATACAAATGCTGAAGCTCCAAAAATATATAAACATTATATATCAAATGATGAATGGAGTGCATTTGTATCCAAACGTTCGGACCCTGCATTTGTCGTAAGTATTTAATTTATTAGCATTTGTGTTTTATTATTCATATTCGTAGCGTATTTTAAATTTTTACACAATTGCTATTTTTTTATATAGAATATTAGTAAGGCAAATCGCGAAAGGGCAAGAAATCCAACCCACCCATACAAAAAATCACGTATGGGATATGCACGTCTCGAGCAAAAACTTGTAAGTAATTAAACATCACTTTTATATGATGAGGGAATTTGTATTATAAACTATATTGTGTAACTAATTTGTATTATTTTATTTATGATATTAACGAATAGCGACAAGACACTCAATCCGATCAACCATTGGGTCGTCATATATTGTGGAAGGAAGCTCGGGTAAATAAAGACGGGGTGGTTGATAACGAAAATGTCAAAAAAATAGTAGAACTTTGTGTAAGTACGTAATCACTTGAATACTTTTTAATATTGTATTTTAAAAATGCTATTGAACTTATCTTTTTAATGTTACATGTATTTTAGGAGACTATCGAACAAAGTTCTGCAAATGAAGAGGGCAGCAAGGCTAGTTGCAGGGACATTCTGGGAAAAGTTTTTAATGTCCCTGAGTATTCCGGCCGAGTTAGGGGGAAAGGATTTGGCGTAACTCCCAAAGGCTTTTTTCCTCAAGAGAAGCGCCAAAAACCTTCCAACGAGGAAGTATTAGAGAAGCTCAAAATCCTATCTGAGCAAGTGGCACTCTTGGTGAATACGAATAAAGACAAGCAACTTCCGGAACAGCTCCAACGTGAAATACAATTGGAGAGTGAAACCGCTAGTTGCAATGTCGGTTTGAAGAGTATTCCCGAGGTAATTAATTACTTACTTTAATTACTTATGCATTAAACAATATTATATATTAACTGTACTTATGTTTTAACTATTGATTTAGGGTGTCAATTCATGCTTCCTATACTTGTCCTCGCCTACTCACCAGAAGGTGGGAAAAGGAAAATTGTACAATACTTTGGGAGAAGTATTGCACAATACTCCGATTCCTACGGGCCATGTCAAGGTATCGCCTACTGTTGCCTTCGAACCAGCTGCACCGTTGCCGATACCGGACAACGACAGAGATATGCAGACATTGGGCGAAGCTATTGGTAGTTACGTGGCATGGCCCACAAACCTTGTTGCCCTCGATAAAATGCCTCCCAGAAACGAGGAAGTCACATCTCCCGAAAAGGTTTGTCACATTTATTGCATAAGGTTTTGTCAATTTTTTCAGATTCAATAAACTAACATTTAACCTCATTTTTGTAGATCCAAACAAATAAACCACCCGCACATCCAAAAAAAGGCAGCAAACCTCAAAAATTGGAGGTTAATAAAGCTGCCAAACCACAATGCCGAGTAATAAAGAAACTGCTACCAAACTTGCAGCAAGGAAAAAACTTGATCGGGGAAAATCGGTCGCCGCTACTGCTCCTAAATTGAGTCAGCCATGCCTTGGTAAATACGGGGCGTGTCTTGACATCCAAGTAAAAAAGAACATGGGCAACAGCGACGATCCGCGCATCGTACCCATGAATAAAGATATAGTCGGAGATGAGTATGATGAATTTATCGAAAAGAACACATATACGAACTTCTCGAATATAAGGAGCTCAGTGCTACTGTAATGAGCTTGTACATAAGGTAAAAAATACTTTTAATTTAATTGCATTTATTGGTAATTAATTAAATGTATTGGTAATTAATCTAGTTTAAAATTTTTATTGAAGATTTTTGTACGAGAAGGTCGTGTGCACAATGAAATTGTCAAATAAATACTCATTCTTGTCTCCGCACAAGATATCGAGGTGGAAACTCGATCCAGACAATGTAAAGAAATATATTGTAGATATGTTATTAGCAAATAAAGAAAAGGATAAATTGTTCTTCGCACCATATAATTCAGGGTACGAAATTTTATCTTTCTTAATTGATGACAATTTAATTTATTAGTTGTGTATAAACAAAATTGCTTAACCAATTTTTTGTTGTTGTAGGGCACATTGGGTGCTATTTGCAATCAATGGTGTCTCTGAAGTTATATATTATTTGGATCCCGTGCATGGCGATTACAACAATCACTCCGAAGTAAAGACTATGCTCGACACGTAAGTAATATTCATTTATTTCTTACATATATATATAATGTGTTTGTTCATGCTATAATAATCACATTTTATTCATTCGATAGTGCCTTAAAAGTTTATCGAGCTCAAAGAGGTGCTATAGTGTCGAAGCAAAAGTCTAATAACATTACATGGATCCCAATAAAGTGCCCTCGTCAAACAAACAACATCGACTGTGGGTACTACGTATTGAGATTCATGAAGGAGATTGTTGTCAAGAATAAAACTATTATCCCAGAAACGGTACGGTATTTTCATTAAATGATTTCCATATATAAATTATCTATATATTTGATACTAACTTAATATAATATGTTCAATTTTTATATTACAGTGGTTTGACAATTCCAGTCCATCATATTCTGAGCAAGATCTGATGGAATTAAAGGAAGAATGGTGTCAGTATGTGCTTGAAATGAAAATTATTTGATTTTCTGGGAAATAGCATGCTGCTGGGCAAGGGATCTGAATATTATATGGTAGCTAGTGCATATTATGTATATTTCTTTAGTTATTATATGTATATGATCATAGGACAATATATAAACATGCATATATATGTTGTAAATTAGGTTCAATGTATATGTAGTTACTTGTGTTGTAAAATACTGTGTTAGTATCAAATATATACAGGGTTTAATGTATACAGGGTTACATATTGTGTGAACTGCTTGTGAATTGCTTATAGTAAATTACTGATTCTGATTACAGGGTAATATATGTTGTAAATTAGGTTGTGTTTTGTTGTCTGATTCAAAATTATTTTGGATAAAAGGATAAAAGACAGCGCTTTATAAAAAAAATACCATAAAAAGCTAAAAACCGTTTTTCAAATATATATAGGGTATTAAAAAAAAAATACACCTTTTTACAGCGCTTTTTTGAAAAAGCGCTGTAAAAGGTGCAATGAGTATACCTTTTTACAGCGCTTTTTATAAAAAGCGCTCTAAAAGGTACACCCAAATATGAATTATGGGTATGCCTATTACAGCGCTTTTTACAAAAAAGCGCTGTAAAAAGGTACACCAAAAATATGAATTATGGGTATGTCTATTACAGCGCTTTTTACAAAAAAGCGCTGTAAAAAGGTACAGCAAAATTATGAATTATGGGTGTGCCTATTACAGTGCTTTTATGTAAAAAGCACTCTAAAAGGTTCATAACAAGCGCGCGTTATATTTACATGATTTATAGCGCTTTTCTACAAGCACTGTTGTAGCTTTTACAGCGCTCGTTTCCACAGCGCTTATTTTTTTGAAAAAACATTGTAAAAGACTTAAAAAAAACGTCGTAAAAGACTATTTTTAGCGTAGTGTTTATCCTTGGTTTATCTTGTTTTTCTTTTTTAATCGTTTATCCTTGGTTTATCTTGTTTTTCTTTTTTAATCCCTGGTATAGAACAAAACATATCAATCAAATAAGACAACTACAATTAATATTTAACCGGCTCAAAGTAACATCTCAATTCACTTTTTTCCGGATAAGACCAAAAGTATTTTAATTCTTAATTCAAATTCTGGTTTATGTTTGTCACTTATATATCTGTCACTAATAATCTAATTATAATTTTTTCTTAAAATAAATTGAACTATTTTATTAAGAAAATATATAAATAAATAAATAAAATTTTATCTTTATCAAATTATCTTTATTATGTCTTAATGGATTATGAATATTATAAATGCATAGTAAAAGAAATTATATTAAAAATGATCTCAATAATATTAATTAAATAGTAAAATTAATAAAAGTACATTGAAAATTTAAAAACCAACTATTTTAGTACAATTTTTTTTTTTTTTGTAAATAAGTCAATTATTTTGGAATTGGCGAGTATAATCTAATAATATGTGTTAGAAAAAAAAAAGCATATGACTTTATTTAAGTTGAATTTACTATTATTGGATCAAATTAGATCAAACTACAGGTACACACATGCATGCACAGATCATGTAGTAAGCAATTGAATCTATAAACGGAACGAAATATTCCAACTCATGGTTTTTGCACTTTGAAGCCAGCTCAAGAGGCAAAGACAGAGGTTTGAAAAGTAGTTACTAACAAACTCTTGTCAATGTCACAAACATGTTATATTATATTACATTGGAAAATGGGGAACAAAGACAAAACAACAACCTTATTTTTTCTGAAAAGCAATCTTAATTTATTTTTTCAACGAAAAGCAATCTTAATTAATTCCTCATGCAAAGGATGACAGCAGAATTAGGAGCCACCACCACCACAACCACGACCGTCGTTGCAATTAACGCCGGTCGAAATAGCCAACACGCCGTGAAATGGGCTGTGGATCACATTTTGAAGAAGAATTCAAACTGCATTCTCATTCATGTTCGTACCAAGCCCATGCATTCCAGTAGGTATCCTTCTCCTTTTAGCACCCTCACACTAAAAAATATCCTAACCTTTCATCAACATTTTTTGAAAATTCCTTTTTTACCCTTTCACCTAAAATCATCATAATTGAACATTTGATATGATGGATGGTTAGGATTTGAATTATAAATAAAATTATGAAGCTCGAATTTATAACAATTTTAAATTGCATTTAGGAACATAATTTTGACATTAAAAAATTTGTAAATAATTGCTATCAAAATTGTGGTCAAAATGTGAAATCGTCGAAAAAGTTTATATTTTAATTTTGTTGTAGTTACGGTTGCATGCTACAATTTAGAACCATGTGTTGATACCATAAATTAGGATGGCCAAATATTCGATTTTGATGATAGCAAACAATAATTTGTATTATGTTCTTTTTGAATTTTGGTTTCTGTAGATGATTATTTTGATGATGTTCCTAAACATGGTCGTCCACCGACTCAAGAAGAATTGCATCAATTCTTTCTTCCCTTCAGAGGATTTTGTGCTAGAAAAGGGGTGAGCATTAACAAATTTTTAAACCTTATGTAAATAATAACTATATATGCAAATAATATGTTATTATAGTAGTATATAGTTTTATAATTATGAATGTTGATTTCAGATAGAGGCAAAGGAATTGGTGTTACATGACATTGATGTTCCCAGTGCGCTTACTGATTATGTTGTTGAAAACTCTATCAACAATATTGTTGTTGGTGCTTGTGCTTCCCCTTGGAGTGCTATTATAAGGTCTTAATTTAATTAATCTCACATAATTATATGCACTTTATAATTACATAATTATAAAGTCTTAATTAAAAAATTTCTCATTTATATGTTTAGGAGATTTAAAGATATAGATGTGGCATCTGCCTTGGCCAAATCTTTGCCAGAATCATGCACATTGTATGTTATATCAAAAGGAAAAGTACAAAATATTCGACCAACAGGAAATCCTATTCCTCGTCATCAAAAGAATAATCAACCGCAAAATGATGAAGCCACACCAACAAGATCTATAAGAGATATAGTTACACTCTTGCAGAATGCTCAATTGATTAATCCAAATAAGTTTCTTGCTGATTCCCTTGATTATGAAGATGTAAACAGGTATGGAACCAAACAAGTTAACAACATGTTCTAATCAAATAAAAATAAGAAACTAAAAGGGTAGAGGAGATTTAAAGTTAAATGATTTCTCCTGATTTTTTAGATAATGAATATTTAGTTTCTATAGTTAACTAATTTATATGTTATTGTGTCTCATCTACTTGTAAAGGAAACCATTGAAAGATGACATTGGAAGAGACAGTATCAAAGTTTGGGAATCATTACATGATATGAAAGAAGGTATACTAATGACACCACATAATAATAAATCCAATATTGATGATTCACCAAGAGGTCCAAGATTATCAGCAGGAAGCTCATCATCACTAACTTCATCGAATAGAAGTTCTCCTGCCAATAGTACTGACAGTTATGCAGGGAGACATGGAAATCATGAAGGAATAAACTCAGACAGTTCTAAGGGCTTATTTTCTTCAAAGCCACCAGTAAGTTCATGTCCTTTTTCTTTTACACACAATTTGGCATTTTGGACAAAATAACAAAAAAATTATGTGTTTTTCCTAATGATGAATTATGCTTTGTCAAGTTGGTTAAAAAGAATGAGACTCTTGAGTGTAAACTGATATCATAAATAGAGTTGTCATAATAGGTCAGGCCAATGAGCTGACCGGATAGGCCAGACACAATTTGGCCCGTATATTAGGAAGATCGATATGGACTGATCTATCTAACAGCTCTAGTCAGAAGCACAAGCAATTTTTGAATGAGCTTGGAAATAAATGTGGATAAGCACAAAATATTGGCTTATATATGAGAATCTGTTAATAAGAATGCCAGCCTTCAAAGTTGAACCAACAAAATGACTAATGACATGAGAATCAGGCTATCTAAGAATGCTTAAATTGTTGATATTTTATCCGTCTTGAACTTTTTAATCCATATAATATACATATTTTCTGGTTTTTGTCTCTGTGAAAACATTTGTTTGTTTTAGTCTTGAAATATAGAAAATGTTTGTGTTTAGATTACCATTACTGATGTTTCATTCACTAGCTAGTCACTAATTCAATTATCAGCTATAGTGAGTTAAAAGCTTACAAGCTTGTTTGATTGAAAATACTTTTTTCTTTTCTTGGTATGTAAATGGTTAAAATTTTCCTCTTTTGCATGAACTACCTTACAGTTACAGATAGGCATCGAGACAGAAATCAAAAAATTAAAACTAGAACTGAAGAAAACATCAGAGCAATATGGTATGGCTTGCAGAGAAGCTGTTTTAGCAAAACTGAAGGTAACAATAATCATGTTATGAAATTCTGCTTGACTTTAACTTTATAATAAATCATCAATGTTTTCAATTGTGGATCGTATAAAATAGCAGTTTGTTCAAATTCTACTATGTTATAGCCACTTTTGACAATACTTTGTACAAAGTCGTTTATTGCTAAACAAAAGTAGTTTGATAAAAATTCGCTATGCTATAGCATTATAGTGCCACTATATCTGCTATTTGACAACGCTGTGAAAAAAAGGACTTAAAAAGACAAGTGTTTTTCATTTAGGCAATGGAGCTCGAAAAGTTTAGACAAGAAAAAGTACACAATGTAGAAAAAGCAAGGCAAGCTGAAGAGGCTGCATTAGCTTTGGCAGAAGAAGAAAGACAGAGAGCGAAGGCGGCTTTGGAGTCAGCAGAAATGTCAAAACGCCTTGCAGAAATGGAAACTCAAAAGAGAAAGCTAGCCGAATTAAAAGCGAAACACGAGGAAGAAGAGAGGAGAAGGACATTACAAAAAGTTGTGTATAATAGCATTCCATATAGAAGATACCATATTAAAGAAATTGAGGTTGCAACTAATGGTTTTGACAATGCACTTAAAATTGGGGAAGGAGGGTATGGACCTGTTTTTAAAGGAGTGCTTGATCACACTGTTGTTGCCATAAAGGTTCTAAGACCAGATTTAGCACATGGAGAGAGGCAATTTCAACAAGAGGTAACTATATTTTTCTTTTGGTAGAAACAAGAAGCATGAATATTAAGTTCTATAACAAAATTGGAGCCAGTCTTTTATAAAATGATAAATGACATTGGGTCAAATATTTGTTGACAAAACACAGAAGCTTACTTGAGATGAATTGGTATCACCATAGTGTTAAAATCAAGTATAGTTCAATAGGAATATCAATACTTTAGTAGTCAAAACTATTTTGAATTTGTTTTGTACATAATGTGTGTGTGTGTAATATATGTTATTTGTTCTATAAGTCAAGAATATATACTACCATGTCATTGGTCGTTGATCAGTCACTAGAGTCCAAATATGAGCAGTTAGGATGAAGATCAGACAATTCAGATTTCTAATTTGTATTTTAAATTTGATTTGATTATGTCTGATTTTGTGTCATTCCATCTTTATCGAACTGATCCAATTTGCTAACTAAAGTTATTGCATCATTTTTTGAATGTATAGTAAGTCAAGGTTTTATGAGAAAAAATCATATAGAAGTGCTAATAACACACTCTGTCACTAATCTTCCAACACTATTATTGCATAAAATTCACGTGTGTCCTACTAATTATTGTCATTCTTATTTCCTATGTGGTGGAGTCATTCCTAAAGTGGCGAAACTCACATAAATTTAAACCAGTGATACAAAGTAAGTCTCATTACTCTTGTTTCCAATGCAGGTTCTTGTTTTGAGTGCCATAAGACATCCCAACATGGTACTCCTTCTAGGTGCATGTCCAGAGTTTGGTTGCCTTGTGTATGAACACATGGAAAATGGTAGTTTAGAAGATCGTTTATTCCACAAAGACGGCACTCCACCGATTCCATGGAACAACCGTTTCAAAATTGCATTAGAAATTGCCACCGGCCTTCTTTTCCTTCATCAAAGAAAGCCTGAGCCACTAGTCCACCGCGATCTTAAACCAGCAAACATTCTCTTAGACAGAAACTATGTCAGCAAGATCAGCGATGTTGGTTTGGCGCGACTTGTTCCGCCTTCGGTAGAGAACAAAACAACTCAATATCGATTGACAGGTACTGGGAATCATAGTAGCTAGATTCCATAAAAGAGAGAAAGACACAAAAATGAAAATATAATTGGTATTAAAATGAGAGAAATGACTACAAAATGGTTACATCAAAACCTTCTATTTATGCTAACAAACTAGCAACTAACTAACTATACTAGTAACTAACTAAGCTAATAACTAACAAACTATACTAGTAACTAACTAACTAACTATGCTGATGACCAACTAACTACTTCGTCAAAAATGAATTATAAGCAAAAAAAGGTATTTGAAAAGTTATGTATCTGGTCTAAAATACAAAATGCATCAAAATTTCAAATATTGTTTTTACTTATATTTCATTTTACAGAGAGTACATTGGTAACTAACTAACAAACTATATTGACTAACTACACCAGTAACTAACTAATTAACTATATCTCTAATAACAGGTGCAGCTGGAACATTTTGTTACATTGATCCAGAATATCAACAAACTGGAATGTTGGGTGTGAAATCGGATATATATTCATTAGGTATGGTTTTGCTACAGATTATTACTGCAAAGCCTCCAATGGGTTTGTCACATTTGGTTGAAGAGGCTATACAAAAAGGGAACTTCAGTGATGTGCTTGATCCAAGTGTTCCTGATTGGCCTATTGAAGAGGCTTTGTCATTTGCAAAGTTGGCATTAAAGTGTTGTGAGTTGAGAAAACGGGATAGACCTGATCTTGGTACTGTTATTTTGCCTGAGCTTAATAGAATATCACAGATTTGGGAATGTGATGAGGATTAAGGAGCCATTCACATTTATTTGTTGATTAAAAAATTTTCATTTCTGCATTTTTGAAAGGACTGCATGTCCATGTAGTTGTTGGTGGAATGACTCAAATTTATTAAACTTTGTTTCCATTCTTTTTTTTCTTTTTATAATAAAAAAGATGTACATATTTTATGTTGTTATTGAGGTTGTATCTTGCACTCATATTATACTCCGTGTATGTTTGGTGAAATCACAATAATACTATGATTTTATAGAAACTATTAATTCAAACATATGCTCATCTCTTTGATAAGTTAGTCAACATGTAGACATTTGTAGGGATGACAATTAGACCCAGACCCAGTGGGTACCCGCAAAAAAAATCCACAATGAGTAGGGTAAAAACCCGCATAACGGGTATGGGCACGGGAACGGGTAATTACCCGCAAAATTAAACGGGTGTGGGTACGAGTACTATAGTACCCACCCTGCCCTACACCCGCACTTATATAATTATATTATTTATTTATTTATTTATTATATTAATATTTAGTTTAATTAATTGTTTTTCTTTATATTTTAATATCTATTAATATCATTAGACCATTACAATATTTATAATCAAATCAAAAGATAAACATTTGCAAACTTTTTAAGAATTTGTTTACGATGAATAGTTAAATAATTGTGTCTTCATAACTAAGAGTTATATTTTATTAATCGTGTCTTTATAATTATACTTGCAACTTCTTATAAATTTTTTTACTCATCTCAAATAATATTGTCATAAGAGTTGCAACTTCATACCTTACCCAAACCCTACCCATTGTCATCCCTAAAATAAGAAAACTAATAAAGGTGTGGCCATTTTTTAAACGATTATTTTGGTGTTGGTTTCACTTAAATTGGACTTACGATAAAGAAGAACAATGCAAAATGATTAATTTGATAAACAGAGAACTCATATATTTTAGAGAGAAATTGATATAGTTAAAAATTTGAAAAATTGAGTTTGTTTGACTAACTAAAGCATTATTGTGTTTCCTCTCCCTTATACGGAGGCGGCGGCAAGTAGCTCTTTTTATTATGATTCACATATATGGGTCAAGTCCATTGGTCCCCTTATTTATTTTATGTATTACTATTATTATTTTTATTTTACTAGAACAAACTTGATAGTTACTTAATCTCTCTTTTTATTTTACTATAATAAAATATAGTTGTCAGGGTTTAGGGTTCAAGATTCAGGGTAAAGAGTTTAGGGGTTATGGTTTACGGTTTAGGTTTAGTATTTAGGGTTTAGGATTCGGGATTAAATATTTAGAGTTATCTTCATTACGAATTATAACTACTAAATGAAGATAATAATAACATTTAGTAAAATAGTGTTGTCTAATAATTATGTAATTAATACATTATTTGACAACTCTATTTTTTTTAAATGTTATTACTATCTTCGTTTTATAGTTTTACTTCATAACAATTAGTGTGTTAGTGTACATGATTTGATATTAAGAGTTTAGGGTTCAAGGTTTAAGTATATTATTTAGGATTTAGAGTTCGGGGTTTAAGGTCATCTTTATTGCGAAGTATAACTTTAAAAGAAAGATAATAATAAAATCTAATAATATAAAGTTATCAAGTAAAGATATAATTATTATTTATTTGAGAATAATATTTAATTATATGTTATTAGTTTCTTCAGTAAGGAAAACAAATACAAAACGAAGATTATAATAACATTTAATAAAATAGAATTGTCACAATAAGTAATAATTATATATTTATTTGACAACTTAATTTTGTATATTTGAATAATTTTTAAATTTAATCACAATAATATTTATTTATCGATCTATTTTAATTAAAGTGTGGGTAATGGGTATGGATACGGGCACTTAGATATCTAGAGGGTAAGAGTACGGGTATTAAAGTTGATACCCAAGAGAGTACGGGCACGGATATAGATATTTTTTTAAATTACGGGTATGGGTACAGGTACTATAATATCATACCCAAACCCTACCCATTGTCATCCCTAGACATTTGGACTATGATCAACATAAGGTTCCAAAAGAAAATACAAATAAAATAATAAGTCATTGCAACACTTATTTTTTTACTTTAAGCCACATGTAATATCTGCACAATGTAAAAATGTTACCTATAGGCTATGTTTGATTGTACTTTTTTTATTGTACTTTTAGAAGATGCAAAATTGATTCTAATTGATTCTGCACAATGTAAAAATGTTACCTACGGGTGTATAATTGATTTTGATACGTGTGGATGTGTTGATATATAATTAATTTTGTTTTTATGATTGATTCTAATTTGAAACTATAATTGGTAGTTTTTGTCTCTATAATTGATTTTTAATCTCAAATTTATTGTTCAGCTAGCTAACTTTTATATGAATTTATCCAAACATAAATCAATTTAATTACATACAAATAACTTTTAGGTAGAATCAATTTTATAAATTAAATAATTTATAATAATTTTTTATAACATGCCAATTTTCACAATTGGTAGTTGTGGATATTGTGTTGAGTTACTTTGTTCATTTGATGTTTTGGGTCAAGAGTTTGAGTATATGATATCTTAGATTAAAGAATAAATTCTCTTATAGTAATTTAAACGAAGTTTTAGAGTTTTTTCAATTATTTTCGCACAACGACGCATGGCAGACTTGAACTTTAGAAAATCAAAACCGTTTTGTCTAATTTTGCATGAAGAGACATATTATTCATCGTGAGAAATTATCAATTGAAAACACGAGAGGCTCGCATCGCATGACCACACAACCTTTTCGTTGATAAAACCTCTCATGTTATTTAAGATTCTAATAATATTTTTACCATTTTTCATAAACTCTAAACATGAAAAATTTGAGGCAAACCCTATCCTCAAAGAACTCCTCTCTCAAACCTCCCAACACTTCATTTTGGTTTGATCCTTCACCTATATGAATATTTCTACGCTTATAGTAGGTAATTTATGTTAGTAAGAAATTTTTAGTGTTCAAAAAGTTCTATTTTCCCCAAATTTGTAATATATTTATTAGGATGTGGTTTTTGTTAAATCAAATCATGTAATGCTAGAGCTTCATGTCCATAAATATTCAACTATACTTAAAAATGAATTAAGTCATTTTAATTGATTATTAGTAAGAGGACATCAATATTTTTCAAAAAATAAACAATAATGTATTTAATGTTGATTATATGTCAAATATTAAACAATGTTTAAACAATGTTTAGAAGATTAAATAGATTTGTAACAAAAATTAAGATTAAATAGGTGAGATTAGATAAAATATTAGATAGTAAAATATAATATTTGATTTTTTTTCTTGTACAAATATTTGATTTTATGTTAGTCACACAATAATAATAAGAGTAAATTCTTAATTTGGTTATTCACTTTGTCAAAATTCTAAAACAGGTCCTTACTTTTGTAAATCAAATTAATCTATCCGTCCAAATTTTTCATGTTACAAAATCATGAGGTGACATGTAAACTTCCACATAAGCAAATCTTAGTGGCATTTTCTAGATTTTTTTATTTTCGAACATTGCCTCTCAACAATGTCGAGGACTAAATTGACATATTCTTCCTATGTTATAAGACTTTGACTTTTTGCATTCCCTCGCATTTGTCTTTTTTATTCGATCATCAAAAAGTCTTCTTTCCAATTTTATTTCCTTAGTTCATTGATGTATTCTTCCATCTTTGTTACTTTTTAAAAAATAACCATATTTGCGGAAACGATATGAATAGGATGAATGGTGAGTTTTAATTTACTTCATCAATGAATGAAGAAAACTATATTGGTAATTTAGGGTTTGATGAATCATGTATCGAGGAAAGCTGGACATGACAAATGCAAACCCATATCAACCTTCCTTTGGTTGTCCAATTTGGAGGTAGCGTTCAAATATGCATTTTTTTAAATTTATTTGTTTTGTTATGTTTGGGATTTTTCTCATAAAAACTAAAATTACTTTATTTTGATTATTTCATTCTTATAATTTCTATTATCTATGATAATTTATTTTTCTATTGATGATTTGAGTTATTATATTTCAGAAAAAAGAGAATTGTTCCTATTTTCTATGGTGTGATGAAGCTCATGCCATATTTGTTCTTAAAGGTTTTGGTTGAAAATAAAAATGAAGTATTGAAAAAATGAATGTGAACTTATTATAGTCAAGATTGATCGATTGATAATATCACAAAGACAACAATCGAATGTTATGGAATAACATAACTAGCTTAAGTTGAAGTTTATAAATAACGTTGAAGTTGTAATAGAAGAACAAACTCAACTGATATAAATTTTGGTGAACATTATAAGCAAAATTGATGCAATGACGTTAGAACAAAAACAACGAAAATATTATCTTGTTGTCATGTGATTTTTATGAATGTAATGGTTATTAATGTAATTGTTTAAGTTTGTAGTTGATGATTTTTTGAATGTCAGTTAATTATTTAATTATGTGTCTATTTGGTAATACCAATAACTTAGTTTATAATTTATTGATTTAGTTTAAAAGTTTATTTGATTTAATGATATGTAATTAGTTAATAAGTTTTTTAATTTGTTTAGTTAAATTGTTTATTTGTTTTTTATGTGTTAAAAACTTGTTTGTTTAATTTATTGAATCAATTATAAAGATATAATGTCAATCATACATAATTAATATACATCAAAACATGACATGCTACGCATAATATGCATGCAAAACTCAACTAATTTTGAAATATTAAATAAATAAAAAAAACTAAATAATGTGACTGGTTGATAATTTGCTTTATAACTTATTGAATTAATTTAAAAGTTTGTTGGAGTAAATTAATTGTATTTAGTTAACAAATTTTTTAAATGCGTTGATAGTTTTTTTAGATACTACTTTAATTATCATTCACCATTCACTGATAGAATTTTATCTTTTTAAGTCGGTTAAAAGATATATTTTAAGACAGTTTTGTATCTGAGTTAACCGCAAACGACTTAATAAATATGTTGTTTTTTAAGTCGTTTTATGAACTGATTTAACAGAGTTTCCTCATTTTAAGTCAGTTCAACTTAACCGACTTAAACATCATAAATTCTGTAACATCCCGCTTTTTCGAGATATTAACTAAGGAAATTCTAAACGTAAAAATACAAATTCGTTTTTATTCATTTATGATTATCTCAAACACTCATTTACCTTAACATCAACTAATAACATTTTTAGTTATATTTTAAAAAATAATGAATCAAAATATTTGCAAAAGTAAATTTAATACGTTAAACAAAAGAAACTCCTAGAGCCAAAATTCTTTATGTTTTACTACCCAAACATAAATCTTAGTTGGTCATGAACTTTGAACTTGTGGAAAACTCACCCAACAAGTCTAACCCCGACACAAAAGTATCTCGGAGCATTCAACTGCATGTTATTGTACTTTTTCGCATTTCTCCTATTGGGTTGACCGTGACATTATTCACTCAAGTAACACTATATGTGACGTCCTGTCAAATGTAAGAGTCATCTCCAAATAACAAACACAGAGCAAGCAAATATGCATGTATATATAGTTGTTATAGTAAAAATATAAATAAATCATATATTTCATTTAACAATTAAAAATCACAACGCACCAAACATACAAATCAACCAAAATACACAATCTATTTGTTAGACTATATGTCAATGCATGATTCTGGAATATCACCTCCCCCGCAAGGGCTTCGTGGGTCCTTCTAAACAACACCACTAACTCAAAATCCCCGCAAAGATTTATGGGCTTCAACCAATTATGGACGCACCACACAATTATGAATGCATGAATGTAGACACTTTTGTTAGTAACAATATAAATCACTCAAACAGAGCGTCCAAAATCATTCAACTTTGTCCTAAATCAAACTAGTTTAGACACAAAGTAATCACATTGAATAACCACAACATGTCAAGCACAACCATTATAACAACGTATCATATAACATTTTCCACAATTTGAACATGTTAAACACATTCATTATTAACATTCATTTTAAAGATAACATACAAACAAAACCAATACACAACATCACAATACATTTATATCACATATAATTCAAGTAGAAAAGCGGATTGAGTGATGCTCTTACCGTTACCAAAGTTGTTTATAGAGTTATGCTCCACAAACTCTTGTCTTACTCGTTTCACAATTGTCGTTGTGCGAGTACGGTTTCTCCCTCTCTAAACGTTGTTTCGCCGATCTGACCATTGAAAACGAAGATCTAAATGTTGCGAACTGTCCAAAAATCAACCCGATCCAACGGTTATTTTGAATGAAAGGTGTCTGTTTTTGTTTTATTCATTTTTATCACTAGAAGTGGGTAACTTGTGCTATTAAATGGGAAAAGTGATAATAAATGGGGAAAGTGGGTAAGCCATTAGCTTAACTCTAGTTCATTGTGAGTTCACTTTTGGAGTTGTGCCAATGTGTCATCATGGTACTGTCAGGAAGGAATGGTGCTTCATAGCAGTTACCTTTTTTTTTATCTACTTTCATAATTTAATAATAATATAATTATAACTGCTACCTTTTATTAATTTATTAATAATAATAAATTTATCTTTTTTTAATTAATTTATAGCCGTTAATTTTTTTAATTTATTAATAATAATAAAAATAATATATAGCCGTTAACTTCTTTTTAAATTAATTTTTAATTTAAAATTAATTTTTTTTTAATTTTAAATTAAAATAATATATAATAATATTAATTGAAATATTTAAATTAATATTTAAATTTATAATAAAATTGAATATAAATAAAATATTAATCTATAAATTAAAGTTATGGGATATAATATGGTTTTTTAAAAGTTAAATAGTAAAAAAGGAATGAGTTGATTCAAGTGATGTGGCATAGTAGAATCTATTTAAATGGATCATGTTGAGTTCACCATTTGAGATGCTCTAAGTGGGGAAGGTGATATTAAGTGGGGAAAATGGAGAAACTAGTATTAAGTGACAACGTGGTTTTTTAGTATTAAGTGGAGAACATGCTACTTCAACCTAATAAGTCATTTAACGGTTCCCTATTCATGCTTTTATTTATTTATTTATTATTATTATTATTATTATTATTATTATTATTATTATTATTACCAAAAATTAAAATAACACTTTACAATAGTAACTATCACCAACAATTTCTATGATAATTATCTCAACTCATAATAAGGTAACATATAAAAATAAAATAAAATGTCTTTAGAAACTGACGCTAATGAATAAAAATGTGGGTCTTCTATTCAGTTCAACAAATCATTTTTTTAAGTTGGTTCTTCTGATCAACAGACTTAATAGATAATATTAAAATATTTTTTTTAAAATAATTTTCTCATTTTTTTTTAAATAATTTTCTCATTTTTTTATGCTCATACTCCATACATAAATAAATACAATATTTCATATTAAACTTCAAATCAAAATTTTATACTCTTAGCCACAATTTTATATAACCATATAATAGCCAAAATAAACAGTTACAGAAGTTCATACAAAATATAGAGTACAAATAAGATGTCTCTCATTTCTGACCACTCTTGACAAGACGAAAAATGATTTAGATGTCAATTAACAAAATTACAAAATCACATTTAGCAATATTCAATAGATATATATTCAAGCACCGTCGTTTTCTTCAATTAAATCCAAAATAAAATCCACACAACGTTCTTGAACTTCTTTAATTTGATCCAGATGAAATGATCTCAAGTCGTCAAATATCTGAAGAAGAAAAAAAACTCAATCAATATCGATTGAGTCCTAATTTTTATCATACGAGTATTAAAAAAATACAATCAATAACAACTTATAATTTGTTATCAAACGAACATACTAAAACACAGTCAATAACAACTTGTAAAAAAATTACGTACTTGCATCCATGAATCAACAACACCAGTTGTTACAATGTTCAACATATGTAACATGACATAATAGCCACTATGATTTGAAGCTTGTCTTTGACTCTAAAATTGAAATCACAAAAAAAATGTTAAATGCATAAAATTGTTATAATATTATAAATGAAGTTATTTATTTGTAAACAACTTACTATAGGAAAACTCCATGTTATATTCGGTTTAACTCTCAAACTTAACAACCTATAATAACCTTCTAAAACTCTACAAAACAAAAATAATTATTAAAATTATGTTATAAAACATATTACAATACTTATTAACAATATAAATAAATTAAATACTTACAAATCAACATTGTGACATAGTTTTTTATCTAGCTTCTTTCCCAATGAACATATAAAGACTATATTAATCTCCTTTGCATTAATAATAAGCAATTTCCTTAGGATTAATAATAAGCCTCTTCTTTGTCATTGCACAAACTATCAAAAACATGTGCACGTTGAAAAGACTCTTGAATAATATCAAGAATCATGTCCTCAAGTTGATTGTCCGTATCTTCACGAACTTCTTCTCTTTCTGATACATTTGTCATGTTTAACGAATCACCATGCCATATCTATTTTGTATAAGTTTGGCATATCCCATAACAAATAAGATGATTTCTTATTCTTCAAACCGTAACTGATTTCCATTTAAACATTTAACACAAGGGCAATAAAACTTTCCTTTATTTTTTGGAAGTTTTTTTTAAAGCAAATTCTAAAAATTCTTCCACACCTTTCTAATACACTTCATTTAACCGATTAACATTCATCCAACTACGATTCATAACTACTTATGTTAAAAATAAATAACCGTAAAGATTAAGGTAAAAGATTAAAACTAAAATAATTTTATTGTTCAGGAAATGTATAGTTTACTTAATGTATAATTTACTTTTTATTCATTGTCCTAAAGTGTCGTATTCATATTAGCTAAAAATAATCTAATAGTATATTATTATTTTCTTTCTTATTGTTATTATTTTGTGAATATCTAAGTACCTGTGAAATTTACAACCACATAATAATTGAAATATTTTAAATGGGACACTTCCAATCAATTTACATCCACAAAACAATTAAAACATTTTAAATGGGACACTTCCAATTGAAATAGTTCAAACATGACACATTTTCAAGTGTATTAGTTTAATCCATTTCTTTTATGTATTTCAAAATTAATTAATTTTATTGTGCATCAATAAGAGCTATTACTTCAGGAATAATGGTTCCTTTAATTTCTTAAAGATTTTATACATAACATACTACATTTATAAAGTTTACATCTTTTCTACATAAAATAATATTGTTATAGTATATTTTTTAATTGTTTTGTTGAAGAGTGTTTTTCAACCAAAAAATAAAAGCGCAAACCTAATTGATTTATATTAAATAAAAAGTTGGAGAGTGTGTTTGTGTGTCGTGACAACATGCACATAGTTAACCGTGTAGAATCCAATCAAATGTAACGTTACGATCCCTCCGTTCTAAAACAAACTCACCCTTAAAATATCCATGTCTAATGTCTTTAATACATAAAATACTACATTTGTAAAATTTACACCTTATCTATATGCTTTCTATATAAAATACTATTATTTTGCTCCCTATTATGTCCACACACAAATTATAAGAAATGAAATTTCTAAAAAATAAAATGTGTAAAATGTGTAATTTAACTTGATAATCAAATCTATTTTAATGAATTGATGAAGTGATGACGATAAAACGACAACGGTTGTAAAGTCGAATCCAAGTTGTAAGTGCTTCACAATGTAGAGGTTAGGAAAAGAAGGGGGAGGTTAGAGTTATGGGAGCGGGAAGATAAAACGCTAACTACACGACATCTTTTATGTTTTTTAGTCTGCCTTAAGTCGGTTATCAATATAACTGCATTAACCATGACCGATCCTGCTCCTGCCACGACATTTGCACATTTGGATGCTACTACAGTACTATCAAGAGGATTAGTTGCCAAAGGTATCTATCAACGGTAAATCCTTTAGATTCAACGTCAACTATGCTCCAACCTCATATCGTTGGTGAAGAACATTATGAAACTGCGCAAAGAGTTAAAAAAACTTTACAACGCTACAAAAGAACTTCAGGATATTATAGCTATTCTTGGGTTGGACAAATTATCCGTTTTAAATATTTACAAAATTGCCACCGCCACATCTTATTGATTCGTTTACCTAACAACTGACTTAGCCACAAAGTAAGACGGAATATATTAAATTTTTATTTTATTTTTAACATATCTCTTAAGTCGGTGGCCAATATAACCGTGTTAATAGTGTTTTATATATTTACAAAATAGTCACCGACTCATTTTGTTAACTCGTTTATTTGTGCAACCAACTTAAATATACCTCAACCACATTTGCTAAGTATGTTGACACGTAAACGACTTAACTCTGGTGTATTAAAATCTCAATTTTCTACTAGTGATTTATTCACATTTGTTAGTCTTATTTTTGTAATAATTTTTTTTTAAAAAAATACATTTTTATTTCACATCGTTCAATTATTTATAACTGAAATTTTCTTAAGAGTTTAAAATTGTATTTTTTATTTTCTTATTAAATTTTGATATGTATTTATTACATGTTTATTATTATTATTTTTACATTTAAATTGATATTTCAACATGCACACAACAAACATATAGAATTTTTTTGACTTGATATGTAACTAAATTAAAATGTATTAATTTAATTTCAACACAAACAAGTGGTAATGTTCAAAAATAAAAAAATAAACATTTTAGAAAATGATTAACTTGACTAACATCGTAAAGAGTTACAAATTATTAAATTGATATAATTTAATAAAGTCAAGAGTCAAATTGAGTATTTACTGTCATATTAATAGATGCATTTGTTTTGGATTTTTTTATGAAAAAATTATTTATTAAATTAAAAAAATATTTTTTAAAGTTTAAAGTGTATTTGTTTCTAGTTTTTAAGAATCATGTAAAAGTTATTTTTTGCCTTCAAAATGAAAAACTAAAAACAGTGCCTCCAATAAATAATAGGTACGTTTGTTTGAATTTAAATAAAAAATGATTGTTTGTTTAAAATAATTTAGAGATTATTTTCTATAATCTTAATATGTGTATAGAGATTTAAATGAATAAAGCATCAATTAACTTAATATGTGTACAGAGATTTAAATTTATTTTTTCAATTTTTAAAATTGTGTTTTTTTATTTAGGGATTCAATTTTTAAGATCATAAGAGAACCTCCAAAATCTTTTACTCTTATATATTTTCGTGATGATTTTTTTTATATGTTTATTTTTTAAGAGAATCCAAAAATTATGATATAGATGACGTAAATTCATTGTTTTACTTGGAATAAAAGGGAGAGGCAGGGAGACAGAAGATAATAGAGACCCAGAGAGATAGTAGATAAATATTAGAGGGAGAGAGATAGAGATGCATAAGAGACCAAAGACGTCAAACAAATATTTTTTTTTTAAATTATTTTTTATTTATCGTAATTTTATAATTTAAAAAAAACTTGTTTTTACATAAATATATACAAACAGGTTAAAAATCATTTTTATAATAATATACAAGCGACATTTAAAAAATCATGTCACAAGAGGCAATTTATGTTGTAATAAATCATCTTTGTTCAATTTTCACAGTTTGAAAATTTCTATATTTCCCAAATTCGTAATATATTTATTAGAATGTGGTTTTTGTAAAATCAAATCATCTAATGCTAGAGCTTTATGTCTATAAATATTCAACTATACTTCAAAATTAATCCATGTCGAACTATACTTAAAAATGAATTCATTTTAATGGATTATATAATTTCTACCGTCTATTATATTTAGAGTTGTTGTTTCTATCTTTTATAGTGTGATAAAGCTTCTGACATATTTGTTCTTAAAAATGTTGGTTGAAAATCAAAATAAAATACTAAAAAATAAAGGTGAGTTTATAGTCAAAATTAACCGATTGGTAATATTACAAAGACAACAATCAAATGTTATGAATTAACACAACTGAGTTTATGAACAAAGTTGAAGTTGTAATGGAATGACACACTAAAGTGAGAGAAATTTTGGTAAACATTGTGAACTATTGTTATTTGATTTTTGATAATATTGTTAATTGTATTATGAATTGGTAGGCTCCCGTATATGTTATGAATATAATAGTTATTAATGTAGTTGTTAATTGTTTAATTATGTGTCTGGTAATATCAATAAGTTATCTTATAATTTATTGAATTAGTTTAATAGTTTGTTTGATTAAATTAGATATGTTCAATTAATAAAACTTTCAATTGAGTTAAAAAAATTAAACTATGCCTTTATTTGACACAACAAATGAATTTATTCATAGTTTATTGATTTAGTTTAAAAGTTTTTTATTAATAAAATTAGATGTGTTTAGTTTACAAATTTTTTATTTAAGTTGATGGCTTTTTTTAAATGTTATTTTAACTACTCACTCACAATTTATTCACATTATTTACAAGTTATCCGATTTATTTGTAACATTTTTTTTTTAAAAAGATACATTTTTATTTTAGAATGATCTTTTCCTCATAAAAACATTAAGGTTATAGTTGTATTTTTTCGATAATTGTTTTGACCTTTTTACTGGCCACATTGTGTAATTATTTGTAACCGAATTTTACTTAAAGTTTTAAATTATCTTTTTTTGACTAAATTTGAGTTGGATTTATTACTTATTTACTAATTGAACTTCTATAATTTTCTTTTAACATGATATATAACTAAATTAAAATATATCAATTTAGTTTCAAGTAAAAACAGTGGTAATTTTAACATTTTACAAGAGATTAACTTGATTACTTGGAATTCTTTTAGAATTTTGAGGACTAAATTACACCTTCATAAAGTCATGGGTATTTTTAAATCGGATATTTACTCTGAAAATAATAAGCGAAGAATAGTATATAAACCCCTTAACATACGCGCCTCATTATTATCTGCTTCCAATTGATTTTGCAAGAGAGCTTAAACCCTAAACCCTGCACCGCACGTACTGGAACCGAAGACAGACCCGTTGATTTCGATTCTTCCATACGCTCGCAACTCATTAATCCATTCTTACGTTTTTCCTCTCGACTCATTAATCTATCTATTTTTTCTTTGTTTTTTTAATCAATATACTACTGGTTGAAACTATAGAAATTTTATTTTGGCTAACTTTTTTTTATATTAACATATTACATTACTCTATTAACAGCTGATCTTGTTAGAATTTTTTTTAAGTTAAAATGTCCATTGACGGGAGTTTTAGTGTTCATTTGGCGCTTCGGAGATTGCTTGATCGTTGTCCAGAGCTTCAATCTTTTCCTCAAATTGATTCATTGGCTCAGAAGGCATTGCTCCAATCTTTATTTCTTCCTTTTATTGATTAATAGTATTATATGCTATTTGGTTAATCTAATTAATGATAATTATTCAAATAAATTAAATTTTTCCAAGTAAAGAGAATTTGAATTCACCAATTTCAAAGTATATTGAAGGGGTGTCTCAGTCCAACATCGTGTGCTTTTAGTATTTAATATAAGCTTCTTACTATGAGATTCTTTTTCCTTCGAATTTTGTATTTATTTGTTTTTATTGTTGTTGTGTACAGGGGAACTCGGTCACGGAGGAGGAAGTGGTTAATGTCTTAGTGGGGTTTTTTCTGCATCCTAGTTATACAATTCCATTGATGGGATGTTTCCGGGCAATTGCTCGAAATTTTGTTGATAAAGCTGTTGCTTTACTTCGTTTAGTACCGAATTTGAGGTCTAATACTGTGGGTGATGCTATGGAAATTGACTCTGACATTGTCTTGGATGACGTTGGCAATGTTGTAGAATACTACGTTGAACGAGGAAGGGGTCTTGATCTTCATGAACATGTTTGTTTAGCCTTCTGTCGTGCTCTTGACATGTGTTCTTTTCTGCTGAGGTTGGTATATTTTCTTTTAAATATGGTAGTAACTAGTAAGTAGGAGTTTTGTTTTGAATTATTTTTTGTCTCTATTCATCTTTTCCTTTTATGCTTTTTTTGGATTCAGTAGAAAGATTGTTAGTACTGTTAGTTATTGTCATAGAAAAAAATAGGATTTTAATTACGTTTTCTGTAATAATTGCTTCTTTTGTTTCTATGAAAACTCACTTAAATGTAAAATCTTGTTTTGCAAGTCAAGTCGGAGGTACTTCCCAAAATACTATAGCAGTATTCTTATATAGCTCTTATTATGTGGAAAATTTCGAAATCGCTGATTGCGGAAAATAGCAGTTTGTTCAAATTCCGTTATGCAACAGTGCTAATAACGTATCATGAAAGTTGGAACAATAGCAATTTGTTCAAATTCCACTACACTGTAGTGTTATAGCGCCACTATTTAACAACACTGGAAAATTTAAAACACAAAATTATAGGTATATGCATGCATATATGTGTCGAGAATCGGAGAGATTGATCATATTGCTGGCTTCATGTGTGTGGGATTGGAGAGAGATTGATCATATTACTGTTTTATCTATATTTTGATTTCAATATCTCTTCTCTTTACCTTCTCTTAGGGGGATATAATCTCGTTTTATTTTTGCAATATTTCATTTTAAATTTAATAATATCTACAACAGCAATGCAACAGTTGTCCAACATGTGTGCGTATGGATAATATATATGTTTATTTGTAATAGTTCTTCCATTTTGTCCCCCCAAAAAAGAAAAAAATTATGAGGAAAACTGTTATTCAATTCTAAATTTCAAACAAGAGAATGATGATTATTATCGACAACCGAACTTTGATTATATTTAGAATTTTGTATGATAATTTGCTGGCTCTTTTTGAAGGGTATATAGTCGTGTTAGTTCTAGATTTCAAACAAGAGAATGATGATTATTATTAACAGCCGATCTTTGATTATATTTGGAATTTTGTATGATAATTTGCTGGCTCTTTTTGAAGGGTATATAGTCGTGTTAATTCTAAAACTGTTGTTCAATTCTAAATTTCAAACAAGAGAATGATGATTATTATCAATAACCGATCTTTGATTATATTTTGAATTTTGTATGATAATTTGCTGCCTCTTTTTGAAGGGTATATAATCGTGTTAATTCTAAGATTTGTGTACCTTATCTTCACCTACCACCCTAACTTGTCAAGTAGTATACTCTTTTTCATAATGGATAATATTAGTGGCTCACTTGCCTATTGAAAATTTCTAATGATCCGAATATAGTATTAATTGATAGTGATCTGAATATAGTATTTGTTAATAAGTTACAAAATTGTGATTTAGTTTGCTCTTTGGTGCAGTTCTGTATTAAGCTATTTCAATTTTGCACCTGCTCCTTTTGAAAGATTTTCAGGGAAAGAAGTTATGGTCAGTATATTTGTGATTATTTTTTTTTGTGAAACAATTTTGGGATGTGCTTTTATGTATCACCTAGTAATGCCCTCTTTTTTCAGGTTGAGCCCCATGGATTGCTTGTTGCTCGAATATCGTACCGCATCCTTCTTTTGGAACCTGAAGTTTTCTCAAATTTTTGGGACTGGTCTTGTTTTCTAGAACTCTTGAAAGAGCCATGCAAATCAGACATGATATGGTGCATGGTTCAGATATTAAGAGTTGTGCTCAAACTAGGCTCAGGAGCCAGTGAAAGCTTGCAAAGCTTGAATATTGAAGATCAGGAAGCAAATGCATGTTTATTGCGGTCAGTATTGTATAATTCTTTTTGCTTTGATGCTTTATTTAAAATGCAATGCATGTTCAATGACAGTGTTTGACTTGTCTTATTCAGTTGGGAAGAGTTTTGTGGGGACACATCACTAGAGAAAGCTGGTTGGTTTGTTGAACCACCAGCAGACTACGTGTCTGATTCTACTAATAGAAGCATGGAATTCAATCAAGAGAACTGTTTAAGTTGCTTAAGATTTAATTCTCATCCTGCTGGTTCACCAAAGGATCATGAGTTGCAGCCACCTTTTAAGAGTAAACGGATCACTGCAAGGTACTGCTTATTTTACTCTACTTTGGTCTATTTCTGCTGCTTTGTATAATTTTATTTGGCTGTTTAATTTTGAATACTGTTCAGCTTTTTCCAATTATACTGTTTGAGCTTTCTTAAATGCTCTTTTTTATGATATCCCTTCATTTATTTGTCGTAGCTTCTCCCTGGACTATTTTACCGATACTCCATTTTAATTACCACTTAGTTTTTGATATCCTCTATACAATTTTAGGGATAATATATCAGTCAGTTATACATTCATATTGACATCAGCAGTAAAGAAAAGTTATGAAAGAGTTCTATTGGCAGTGAGTCAGAAGTGGCCTGTTCTTTTATATGGTCCCTCTGGTTCTGGAAAATCCGCTCTCATTGCTAAGCTGGCCGAGGATAGTAATAACCGAGGTACGTTGTAATATTTACCCTGTTATGATATTAGTTACTATTTCTTGTTTGCTCATGTCTTATAATTTGACTGAGTATGTCTAGTTGGAAAATCATATCTTTGTAATTCTTTCGCGTCGTCTCAATAAATTTCTTCTTCCATCAAGTTACATTAATAATTGTTTATGCTCTTATTTTCTTATGCAGTTCTATCTATCCAGATGGATGATCAGATCGATGGTAGAACATTGGTTGGGGGATATGTCTGTACGGATAGGCCCGGGGAGTTTAGGTGGCAGCCTGGGTCACTTACCCAGGTTCAATTCGATATGACCATTGCATTCATATCTAATTCGTGCATATATTTTGATATCTGTTTCTAGAAAACTTCGCAAGAATCTCATCTCTGTATACTGTCTTTGTTATCACAGGCTGTGCAGAATGGTTTTTGGATTGTTTTTGAAGATATTAACAAAGCCCCATCTGATGTACACTCCATTTTATTGCCTTTATTGGAAGGAGCTGATTCATTTATGACTGGACATGGGGAGGTGATTTCTTTGCTCTTTGCGTTTTCTTGTATTTATGAGTAGTGCTAACAACACTCTCTTGACACTCTCTTTGTCACTCTCTTTTGAACACTCACTCTGCTATTGGGTGAAATTCATACAACTTTGAAAATGAGTCTTACATAAAGTGGTAGGACTCACATGAATTTCACCCAATAAGAGATTAAGTGTTTGAAAGAGAGTGGCAAAGAAAGTGTTGCTAGCACTACTCTTGTATTTATTTTCTGGTTTTGTGGTCTATGAACTTCAAGCAGATCATTCCATACGGCAATAACAATTCTTCGTTATCTGTTTTAACTATTTAATTTCCTATGCTACTGCAGAATGGATTCCATGATACAATCTATGCTTACCTTATTAATTAATAAAAAAATATTCCAATATGGTTATTCTTAAGTATTATTATTAAAGTGATACATCTAACCACCAAAGTAGACTAACATTTGGGTGATGAAAATGATTGGTTTTAAAGCAACCCATGGTATATACCATTGTATCCTAGAACATGTCTTTTTAAAAACGACGAGAGAAAATCCAAAAGTTTTATGAAGACAATCAGCTAAGCATGTGATAACCTGGTAGTTGTCCAGCCAACAACTTTTAGCATAAGACTGTGCTTGAAGGCATAAAATTCTTTTACTTAGTTTTATCTTTTCTTGACTGAGGTTAGGAATGAGGCCTTGACCAACTTGCATAAGACTTCAAAATTGGAAATTTAGGTCTCTCTACCTTTTCATTTGCAATTCTTGTATGAAATACTTCATTTATAGTTTCTCTAGTGAACGCTGGGTTGTCCTTGCACCTTGGTGTTATTTCTCATGATGTATTTTCAAAGATTTTGACAAGATAGCAAGGCTGAATCAAAAGTACTTGTACTATAGTGTGAATTGTTGTATTTTAAAAGGAACTTTCTTTGCACTTACATATATGATTGTGTAGTAGGATTTTGATTGGTTTTTCTGCTCAAAATGATATCCTGTCGTTACAGAGTAGTATTTCTCCATTTTCTTTCACAAAGTTTTTTCTTTGAGAAAATTTACTCTGGAATAAAAGATATTTTATGAAAGGCATGGAAACAATAAAAATTATAGTGGTGAGTATGGATCATCATGCTGTATAAAGTAATTGTATTGGTGAAAACACTTACCGAGACTAAACATTGACCAAACTTTGTTGAATCAAGAATATAAGCCAATCTTGCTGAAGAGTGCAGAGGAGGCAACTTCTGTTGAAAGTTCCACCTTGTTGTTTTTGTCAAATGTATCTCCTATAGACATTGTACGATTTGTTGACAAACTGTTGTATTTCTCCTTTTAAATGTAAAATTAAAAACATTGAAGTCTGGTTTATGCTTAACAATAGCAGAATCCCTAAGCATATAATTCATAAGATATAGATTTTTTTTAGGAAAGGGTTGTGCGCCTTACCAGAATGCTAGATGGATAAATTCTGTCATTCAATGTCTGTTTGTGTTTCGATTCTGTACCGTTCATTAACTGTTTTACATATTCTGCAGGTAATAAAGGTGGCAGAGAGCTTTAGGATGTTTTCAACTATTGCTGTTTCTAAGTTTGACTCTTCTGAGAGTGCAGGTTATCTTTACCATTCATGGCTCTCATCGATATATTCATAGTTCTTTCAGTGTTGATGTATACTACACATGTTTACTCATTTACTTTCTCATCTTAAATTCATTTATAGTCTGGGGTGCTAACTATGTATTTATTTGATTGTGCCCATACTAATTTTATAATTTAGTAGATAACCTTTCCAATGAGCATTGGTAAATGCAATCCTTTGCTGCACTTGGTTGAAACAAGACATGTGCATCTTTGTGGGTGTTCTGCCCTTGAATGTTGGTTGTCTAACAAATAGACTGAGCAGCTGTGTTGTATTCTTATTTTCTATAGATACGTCCAAAATTGGGTTGAAAGGGATTAGGTATTTGGAAACATGTTTTGGTAGTTAGATGGATATGTAGGGAAAGCTATAAAGACTACTTTATTATGACAACAAGCATTTCAAAATGACTTCAGAATTAGCAATGTTCTTTACCTGCAATTGCTGCTAAACCATGTTTTCTCATGAAAATTTATTTCAGGGATATGCTTGTTTTAGGTTCCCATCAACTGGGTAAAAGATTTGACGTTGTATGTTTGTTTTAGTCTGTTGGTTGATAGGAGTGATGGTCCTTGGTGTAAATATGATTTTATATTATGAAATTATTTGTATATATTGTATTCGACCCGTTAATTAGGCCCATTAGGTATTGTATAGTCCATTTAAAATATTTAAGGATTGCACTAATTACTTTTGAAATAATATCCAGAAAGTTATTCCCCAATACTGCATGGTATCACAAGCTCATATTTTTGGGGGTCTTGCTTTTGCATAAACTGTAGCTGTCGTTGTTGTGGTTTCCTTTGTTTTTTCTTTTCTGCCTTCATTGCAAATTCTTGCCCCTTCAATGTAGTCTTTGCATTTCTTTTTGTTTGGATCATCACTGTTAACTACCGTTTGTCACGGTGGTTTCACCTCTGTTACTATTCACGCACAATCGACCAATATAAACTACCTATCACCGCCTTTGTCTCCAATTGTTTTTGGCGCATGAGCCCCACATGTGCCTTCCTCGGCTCTGTTCACCTCCGTACTTTCCTAGTTTCGTTGCCGGAGCATTCTCCTTCCATTGGGTTGGTCAAAATCCAAATACTTTTATGGGTTTTTTGGATGTCTGATGTTCATTTTTGTATGATAGCTGACTCATTTTGTTGCTGTTTTTTTCTTGGTATTTTCTTTTTTTGGGATGGCAGAAGTTTGTTGACACTTGTTCCGTTGTTACCCATATAGGAACAAGTGTTAGTAGTTTTTTCTCCGGATCACTTACTGCCTCTGGCACTATCCCTAATGATGTTTGGATTTTGTACTCTAGAGCCACCAATCACATGACATCTCAATCCGAAGTGTTTTCTTTGTATACCACCCCTTCCAGTATTCATTACATTTTTGGTCTCTTAAAACACAACTATCACCGTTTGCCTTTGCTTTTCCAGCGACCCCACTACGAAAATCGCTTCCTCTTAGATTGACTTGTCCCAAAAAGCTCACTGTTGATAAACTCCTCTGCGCCTCAACACTCAACCCCAAGTTTCTGCTTACAAATCCAGACACACAGGCCATCCCTGCGGTCAGTTTTTCACAACGAAGTGGCTGCCTTTTCCCAGCGGTCCTAGCCAGACCATATACATCTGCTCCGCTGTTGCTAGCATCGTTTTAGGTATTGTTTTGTTGTTGGTTTTGGTGTTCCAGTTGCTGTTGCTCGTGTGTAGTGGCCTTTTGCTTATGTCGGATCTCCCTCAAACTTGTAAGTTTTAGTTTTTAGGCTTGTTCCATCATTTTTGATGTCACATCTTCGCCGTCCGCACATTTCATAGGCACAATGCAATTATGCAAGCTTTTTGCTTTTGCTTTCGTGTTTTGAGATTGGCTTTTTCTTTGGATTGTCATGTAATTCTTTTCCTACACGAGTCATATTGGTGGTGACTTCTCTTCCTATCGATGATCATTCTGGTGGAGCCATTTCTTCCCACATTTGAATCATATGGACCTTGCTTTTCTTGGTTGCTTGCTATGAAAATTTTCTCAAGCTGACGATCATTCATGCTACCTGGCTAAACTATTTTTCTAGCAATTCTCTCTAACTTCTTCAACATACTTGAGTGGTCTCCCCAACCATTTTTCTTTCTTTTTTGTGGAGAAATGCTTTGTTTTCTTGTAACAAGCTAGAACTTAGTAAGAAGTTCAGCATTTAGTTATCATTGATGATTGGGATAACAGTTTGATGTTTTTGATACAAATGGAGGACCAATGTGATCTCTTTACAAGACCAAAATGGATATTTATTTATGATACAACAATCTCTACATGTCTTTTCAAGACTTCTTACACATCAATATACACTAGACAACATTTGATAGTCTCTTTTACCATCTTCTCTGCATAAACCTATAATTTCAACAAAAGCAAAGTGGAATTTTCAAGAGACAGAATGATATCAGACAAAAAAAAAGAAAACTACTTGCGTTGCGAATGTAAATAGGATAAGTACTAATGGGACAATAGGAACTAAAGAAAGATTGAATGCCTTGGTGCGTCCCTTCCCACAAATCTTTCTAAAAACTGTTACGAAAATGTTACCCAAACCCGAATGAAGCCTTTGCATAATAATACAGTCATTTAAAAAAAATCTGTATACTTTGAAAACCTGTAAATAGATTTTAAGGGATTTAAAATTTCATTTCTTGTTTCATGCTTTTTCATAGAGCCTAATGATATCTCTTAATCAATGTTATAGAGTTCACAGTGGGAATAGATGGTTGCTATCGTTGATGAATTAATATTCTATTGTTCTATATTTTGTGATTATGAACTAGATGCTGACGTTGATTCTATTTTATGATCAAGATTCACTTAGTGTCCTTTGGAGAAGAATAATAATTCAACCACCGGATAATAAAGATTTGCAAGAGATAGTCAAAGTGAGGTATCCTGATTTGGGGCTTCATGCAGGCAAACTCATAGGTATTATTTACAATTTTATTAATACGGAGTTTGACAATCTGTTTTTAATCATAAGCCATTGATACAAACTCCTGTTTTTAATATCTTGTTTATAAAATAATTATATTTTTGGCAGAAACCTTTGAAAGAGTCAACACTATTTCCATGTTTCAAATTTTGGGGTTTCTCCCTGAATGCTCTTCTGTCTATTGTCTCGGCAGGTTCTCGTTAAGGTATTGAGATTAATTATATGCTGGCGGTGCTTTTTTTGTTAATTTTATTTTGATTAACGTGCCTTTTGGTTCTCCATGGCAGGGATCTCTTTAAATGGTGCAAAAGGATTAGTGGTTTAGGTTTTTGCCTAGATGATAGCTTGTCAGAAGGGCAATGTAATTCTATATATACAGAGGTCTGTTTATTTTTGTTTCTTAGTCTTCACTTTTCTTATCATCTAATTCATAGAGTTACTCATGTGTTGTTTGTCTTGTATCCCAGGCTGTTGATGTATTTGCGGCCTTCCCAGCTTCATTTGAACACCGGTTATCAATAATGAAAGAGATAGGAAAGTTGTGGAAAGTACGAGATTCTGCAGCTGAGACCTTACTTCCAGTTGACAAACCAATATATCAGGTTTTTATTTATTTAACTTTAGCCTTTGCTTCATTATTTTGTCTCGTGAATTTCTCATTTATGATTGGTAAATGCAGGATTGTGTCACAGGTTTAAGAATAGGTCGGGTTTCCCTCCAGTATACAAAAGAACCTGTAAGTATAGTCAGCTGACAAATTTTTAACGATGCTTCTGCGGAAAGGTCTCATGTTCCTTTGACTTTGTTTTTTTCCCCTTTTATATGCAGTCACAGGAACACAGAATACCTTTTGTTGAGATCCGTAGTTCTTTGTATGTATTAGAGCGCATAGCTTGCTCTGCCAAGCATAATGAACCTGTACTCTTGGTTGGTGAAACTGGTACTGGAAAGACTACACTTGTTCAAAATTTGGCTTTAAGGCTTGGTCAGAAGCTTACTGTTTTGGTCTGTTACATATTGCTCTTATTTATTTTGTTATTTGAAATTGTACCAAAGTTTTTTGGTTGTAACACAAGATGCTGTTTACTTTTGTCCAGAACATGAGTCAGCAAAGTGATGTTGCTGACTTACTTGGAGGCTTCAAGCCTGTAGACGCACAGTTCGTGTATTCCCGTCTTTATAAGGAATTTGTGACTCTCTTCAAAAAGACGTTTCCTGGAAAGGTATTTCTTATATTTATTTGTATTTTGTGTGTGACTGTTGTTAATGGCTCTATTTGTTTGTTGTGCAGAAAAATTTAAACATTCTGGGACGTTTATTGAAGTTTTTAAAACATAAGAATTGGGAAATGCTGCTTGGAGGTTTTCAAAAGGTAGTGGAGAGATCACGAGAACTTATAAGTATTGGACCATCCGGAAAGCGTAAAAGGCCATTAACAGAAGAGATATTCCAATCTTGGGATATATTCTCAATAAAACTTGACAGTGTCTGTCAAATTAATCCTTCTTCTGGGATGATGTTTTCCTTTGTAGAAGGAAGTTTCGTAACTGCTCTTAGAAATGGTGAGTGGATTTTGCTTGACGAGGTGAATTTGGCTCCTCCAGAAACCTTGCAACGAATAATCGGTGTTCTAGAAGGGGAAAATGGGGCACTCTGTTTAGCTGAAAGAGGTGATATTGATTATATACACCGTCATGAAAATTTTCGTATATTTGCTTGCATGAATCCGGCAACTGATGCTGGGAAACGGGATTTGCCCTTTTCATTGAGAAGTAGATTTACTGAATATTTTGTTGATGATGTTTTGGACGATGATGATTTATGTCAGTTTATTAGTCAGTTCATTAACAGTCATATGGATCGACAGTTGGTGAATAAAATTGTGCGTTTCTATAAAGAATCAAAAAAGGAATCTGAAGAGAGGCTGCAGGATGGTGCTAATCAGAAACCTCAATATAGTTTAAGATCCCTTTATCGTGCTCTTGAGTATATAAGGAAGGCAGAGAGGAAATTTGGATTTCTGAAGGCTTTATATGACGGCTTTAGTTTGTTTTTCCTCACGTTGTTGGATGGACCTAGTGCTGAACTAATGAGGCAAAAGATATTGTCTCTTTTATTAGGGGGGAATATGCCTCCACATGTACCTTTTGAAAGATATTTAAGTACCTTCAAATCCAATGGATATTCTGGGAACTATGTTAAAACTAAAAGTGTCCAGGAGCATCTTGGTAATTTGGCTCGTGCTGTTCTAATAAAGAGATACCCTGTTCTCTTACAAGGACCAACGTCTAGTGGTAAAACTAGCCTTGTTCAGTATCTTGCTGCCGTAACTGGGCATGAGTTTGTAAGAATCAATAATCATGAACACACCGATTTGCAGGAGTATCTAGGTTCTTATATAACCGATGCCAGTGGAAAGCTTGTTTTCAATGAAGGTATTTTGGTTAAAGCTGTAAGAAACGGCTACTGGATTGTACTGGATGAGCTTAACTTGGCTCCATCTGATGTGCTGGAATCATTGAACCGATTACTTGATGATAACAGAGAGCTTTTTGTTCCCGAACTTCAAGAAACAATTAAAGCGCATCCAGATTTCATGCTATTTGGAACACAAAATCCGCCTACACATTATGGTGGGCGAAAACTATTGTCTCGGGCATTTCGCAACCGTTTCATAGAGATTCAAGTTGGTGAGATTCCAGATGACGAGCTGAGCAAAATATTGGGGGATAGATGTGAAATTCCATTTAGTTATGCCACAAAAATGGTTGAAGTAATGAAGGAGCTTCGGATGCACAGACAGAGTACCAGAGTTTTTGCTGGGAAACATGGATTTATAACTCCTCGAGACTTGTTTCGTTGGGCTGATCGTTACAAGAGATTTGGTAAGTCTTATGAAGACTTGGCCAAAGACGGTTATTATCTTTTGGCAGAAAGGCTACGGGATGAGGATGAGAAATCTGTTGTTCAAAAAGTTCTGGAAAAACATCTTCGGGTTAAACTAAACATGACAAATTTATATGATCAGGTATTGTAATTTTTCTTACTGTTTAGTAGTGACTGTTTACTGTTGAGCTGCCGCTGCTTTCCCCCACCCTTGATTGCTTCTGGAGTATTTGTCTGAATAATCAATATTTTTAGAGAAAAAAATGGTGAAGGGCAGGTCACTTTGTATATTCTTTCCTTGACTTGGTTGCACTGCAAAGTGAATACTTGTTGACTAAAGTTTATCTTGGCATGACATAGTTCAAGTTGTTTCAAGCCAGTTATTGTTAAATTCCTGTTAAAATTCTCCATTGTTTTTTTCTCGTATACAATAGTTGTTTTGTTGATATTGGGTCATGTAATTTAGAATACCTATATCATATATTTTAGTGATTATGGGCCTTCTATGGTAATTTTTAAGGTTTTTGGATTGAGTTCTTGGCATTTTTCTGAACAATTGTTGCTTCTTTTTTTCCGAAATTTAGATCATATTGTTGCTTGTACATATTAAAATAATTAAAAAGGGTGAATCATAGAATATCCTCAGCAAGCTTTTTTAACTGTATTTCAGATATTGTCTGGAGGTAGCTCTTCTTCCCATTTAATTAGTGGCTTAGGAGGTTCGAAGATTCTTGAAAGGTATTGGCTTATTGCTGCATTTTCTGTGTTGACCATCATCCTTGGTTCACTATCTCTTACTGATTGTTTTGTATATGCAGTGTAACCCTCACCAAAAGTATGCAAAGGCTCTACTTCCTCGTGGAACGCTGCTTTGAATTACGTGAGCCTGTGCTACTTGTTGGGGAAACGGGTGGAGGGAAGACCACTGTTTGTCAGTTACTAAGTGCTTGTTTGCAGTTGAAGTTACATATCTTGAATTGTCATCAGTGTACAGAAACATCTGATTTTATAGGGGTTTGTTGTTTCAGATTTTTCTTCCAAGTATTGATTATATATATCTTATAAGGACACTTAACAGGAGACCACATGCGTTTTTATTTATATATGTACTGTTATTAGCAGAAGCAGTATTGACTAGAAGATGTTTTGCAGGGGTTTCGTCCTATACGAGACAGATCTAGACTGAGTTTTAACTATGAAGAGATCATTGAACAGTTGAAGAAACTAAAGGCTTTTACATGTTATCCTGAAGACCCTGTGAGTGCTATCTTTCTTTTTATTCATTTGACTTTTACATATATAATCACATTTCTCTGCATTCAGAAAGCCATTCCTTTTTAATTTTTATCCTTGTATTTGTCCCTTGTCTTTCCCACCATCTATTTTTCACAAAGCAAGTGCTGATTTGTCATTTTCAGCTACCATTTATTTCTTCTGACATAGATCAAGCTTCTTCAACTATTGATCGGCTGAATAGTATGATGAGGAACTATGAAGAGGGTCAAGTTCGTAGTGCTGATGTCAGCAAAGAAGACCTAAATGCTTTTGAGAAATTAAAATTGAGCCTTGATGTCTTGCATCAAAAGTGGCAGAGTATATTTGAGTGGCAAGATGGTCCCCTTGTTAAAGCAATGAGAGACGGTGATCTCTTTCTTGTGGATGAAATATCCTTGGCTGATGATAGTGTACTTGAGAGACTGAATAGTGTGTTGGAGCTAGAAAGGACACTAGTAAGTCAATTATATATGTTGATATTTTTTAACTTGTTTAAGCTTGTTTTTTATCTAGCTTTATTGTACATGTTGTATCGAATGGGGGTGTCGTCATTTCTTTGTACTGGTTTCATGATGACTGTTTATGTTTATAGGTCATGATGCAGATGAACTAGTCTTTGCATGATGAACAACCTAGTTGGTCTATTTCATGAGACATTTATGATCCAAGAACATGGCATAATCTTAGAAGTGACTTACAAGATAAATTAATAAGACAAATTCATAAAAGAAATATGCCATTTGTCAATATTATATTTGTTACCGATCTTTTGATGGATATTTCACATCATCATATTATATTTGTTACCGATCTTTGTTGGTAAGGTTTACCAAGGGATATGAGCTCTTTTTTGCTGGCGTGAAAGTATTATTATTAAAATTAAAATGTAGGAAATAATGTTTACATAAGAAGAGGATGACATGATATCCTTCTTACATAAACCATAGAGAAGAAAGATATTATAGATTAAAATCTCAACAAAAGAGAGCTCTTCCTTCAGATTGCACTTATGATATTTTGTGCACAATTTATTTTTGACAAGAGTTGTTATGTACACAATAATTGCTTATGTAAATATAATTTATTTATTGCTGGTGGTAGATATTTTATTTTCATAATTGTTTGTCATATTTCCTGTCACTATTTTCAATTTCTGAGACTTTGTTTCTTTGTAACTGCAGTCTTTGGCTGAGAAAGGAGGGCCTGATCTGGAAAAAGTTACGGCAAATTCAAATTTCTTTGTTCTGGCAACAATGAACCCTGGTGGTGATTATGGTAAGAAAGAGCTGTCTCCAGCACTACGCAACCGCTTCACAGAGATATGGGTTCCCCCTGTTATTGATCTTGACGAGCTTCAAGGAATTGCTCTGAAAAGGTACAGTTATTTTTAACTATTCAAAGAGAAGGTTTTAGGTGAACACATTTTATTTTAAATTTATTTGATTTATATGCAGAATTTCCAAGTTTGAAGTTGCAGGCAATTTAGGCCCCACTTATCAAGAAAGACTATTACTCATTGTTAATGCTATGATTAGTTTCTGGGAGGTATGTTATCTGGAAATTTGCTATTGAAGTCATTAATCATACTTGTTTTGCAAGTATTCATCATTTTGCTGATAGGATGGTGCCACGGTTATAGTTTTTTCACTGTCGGCATTCCATATGTTTTTCTCCTATGTTGTGTAATTTTTCATGTTCGTTTTCTGTTTTTCCTATGTTTATTTAGTTTTTCTGTCAGATGTTCTTTAAATTTGCACATCTCTTAGGGATGTAGTTGTGTTTTGGCTTTTGTAATGGCTTCTGTGAGTTTGTTTGAGTGAGAATTAGGAGTTTTTTTTCTTCCTTCCATGTATCTGCTTGATCCATTTATGCAGCAGACTCCACCATGTAAAAAAGGCTCAGTTTTTTGTTATGGCTGTCTCTAAGCTCTTGCTTTGCATTTTTGCAGCATATAAGTACATTTATATGTTGCTATTCTACTATTGTGTGATATTTGCTATTGCAGTGAGCAATTCATTGCTTTCTCATACATTATTTTTAATTGGATTTATTATTCTTATGATTTTTAGTGGTTCAACAAATTACATCCTGGGCGGATGCTTACCGTCAGAGATCTCATTTCCTGGGTTGCTTTTTTTGATGTAACGGAAGAATGCTTAGGACCTGAACACGCACTTCTTCATGGAGCATTTCTTGTGTTGCTTGATGGGTTAAGTCTAGGTATGCCTAGTTTCTAATGATTATTCATTTTTCAACTTCTATTCTTTCTTGTATCATTATATATTGACTGAACGGTTATTTTTTATGTTTGTATTTCTGATATCTTAATCATATCAACCCTAATCAATATGTAGCATTCAATTTAAGTATCTGTTAGTTTGTATTTTGAGATATTGAAGATGATGTACGGATGCTGTTTTTATTTTAATAATTTACTCCCAACTTGAGTAAATACAGAATCTTGTATCTTTTGGTTGCACAAGAAATTGAAGTCTTGTTATTTTTTGGTTTCATTATCTATTTTTCTTTTTAGAAGAATAATCTATGATATTGTCCCACAGTTTCAATTTTTTGTTAATGTTTTGTTATGATTGTTGTGGTATCGATATTTTTTAAGAAGGTACTGGCGTTTAGTGCTGTGGAGGTGTAGTTGTGATGGATATGGTTGTTGATTTGAAATTTAGATGGCTAAAGGTGTCATGTCAAATGCCTTTGATTTTATAATTCCTCAACAACCCCAAAGTCCCTTACCTTAGGTTTGAGAATTCATCAACAACCTGAAAGTCCAATCCACTAAAGTCCCTTAAGGTACAAAATAATGAAATTGAATAGCTGTTATCAGAAAATGCAGTTCACGGGAGAGATGATGCTTCATATGTTGAATGTATTTTACATGAATAAATATCAGTGGCATCAGGGGTATAATGTTTGTGTACTCTTTCACGTACACTTATTTTTATGGACTACCGAGATATTCAAGGCGGAGAAACCATCTAGCTCCTTAGACATATCACTAATTGTGTTGACATTATTACATGCATTAGAGTCATATAGTAATTACACTTTATTTTCTTTGTTTCTCATCTATGGACATTTACCCAACTTATCAGGGACAGGAGTTTCAAAAATGGATGCTGGAGTGCTAAGGGAGAGTTGTTTAGCCTTTCTTCTACAGAAGCTGAGGGTATGTTTCTCCCCTTGTTATCATCATACACTATCTCTTTTCCATTTCCTTGTTTTCTAAGGTAAAGTCATCTGATCGGGCAGAGCCTATTAAGACCAATATGATGGTATATTGGACGTTATTAGGAGGTCTATAATGGCCTTTTCTTGGTGCTTTTGTTTTGTATGACCTTGGTCTGAATATTTCCCTCAAGTGATTTACAGCAATTGTATAATGTGTTTGAATAACATGTTAGATCGGAATTAATCTTTTAATCAGTAATATTAGTTGTTTGTCAATATACACATGCTGATGTATCTCTTGTAATCAATGTTCTACACAATATTAGTAGTATCTACCTTGTTCCGATGCTTACACAATTTTCCATTATTTGTTGCTCTAAATTCAATGATGCCAGAAGAGTACCATCATTCTGCACCCAATATTTTCCATTGCTAAGTTCCCAAAACGTGGAATTCCTTTGAGTGTAACTGATTTTATACTGTTCACATTTCTGGTTTCAGTCACTCGCCGTTGTCTTTGAGCAGTTGTTTTTTTGTGCTTTATTCCAATACAAAAAGATTCGCTTTCATGAGCCACAATTTCCAGACATCTTCGTCTGCTTTTTTCAATGTGCTGGCTCACTTATGCTTGTTTCTTGCTTACCAGCCACCAGATTTTATCTGTCTTTTCTGAATTGATTTCTCAATTAGTTTTGCTTATATGAAACTCTCAGCTTGGCCGCTTTCAGATGCTATCTCTTATAGCTGGGCCAATCACTTGTTGTTTCTTTTCTCGTATGCTGTGAAGTAAACAGTTATGAACTTTCTCCATAGGATGTGTGCTTGGTCTATGTGATCTTATTTCTTTATATGTTACTGAATTGTTGGCATCTGTTTTGTTAGATTTTACTGTGATACTGATTGGTTATATTTATTTTTAATAAACTGAAAGCTTAATAGTTCAATCTTGAAAGGGATCGTTGGAATTAAATGATTTATTGGTTGCATGGTTTTTAAAGCAATGTATGATCAGAATTACTCATTATACATGTGCTCGTTTTAAAGCTTAGTAGGTCCTCTTGTAATTGATGCTCTATGCGGTAAGCTGTATGGGATGATTACATACAGTTCTATCTCAAATCTTCTCAAACTTCAATAATATTTAACATTGTGTAGGTTCTACTATTACGTGAAACGTCAGTTTAAATTTTTTATGATGTGAAGGTCAATCATGTCCTGAGTTTTAGGGCGATTCTTATGAAAGTTGTGTTTTTGGTTCCATGTTGTATTTATATATAGCTCAATATACATATATTGAGCTCATATCGAACTATGCCATTTTTATGATTTTAAGTTCACGCTTTTCACATTATTACACATTATATTTTTAGAAATTGGTTGTGAATGGCAATTGGATTATTTCTACAGGTTGATGAAAGTAATTTATTATATTCAAAGCTTTCAAGAATGGGAAACTATGGTTGGGGTGAATATGGCACAAACATGGATGTGTCACATAATGATGAGAAGCAACTTGATTATTTATTTGGCATTGATCCGTTCTATATCAAGAAAGGAAGTAAGTACAAATTCTACTTTTACCTGATTTAATTTTGTTTGCATAGTGCTTTGTCACGTTAAAAACTGATGTTGGTCCAAGTAGTGTAGAAATATTGACATACAATCATCTAGCTACTGGATTTTGGTATTATTATTTCAGCAAATGAGAGATATTATGGATAAATATGTAGAAAATATTTCTTATATATTTCGCAAGTTGTAAATAGGATATAAGCACTAATTCCTTCAAATGGACCGACTACAATAATTACAAATAACATTATTTACGACAAAATAGTTTTTCAGTTTTATTTATTTATTTGTTTATTTTATTTATTTCCTTTTAGTGTTTAAGATGATTCATTTTCTTCCCGCACCGGAGCTTTTTTTTTTTCTCTCTTAATTTCTTTTACTTGCTTATGCTACTATTTTTTTTTTCATTAAGATTGCCTTCTCGGTTTGATTTTTAATTTCTACTTGTATAGGTTTCAGTAGTTGTGAGGAGGGTGGGTTTGAATTCAAAGCGCCAACCACCCGCAGAAACGCTTTGAGAGTTTTGCGGGCTATGCAGCTTCCAAAGCCGGGTTTGTTTCTTTATTTGCCTCTGATTTTTCTCATGCTATTGTGGTATCTGTCCCTTGCAAGGCAAGACCGTCCATAGTAGACCCACAATGGGTCTAACCCTTCTATCTGGACTCCATCATGAAAGGAGTTTCATGATACGGGGTTACTCTTTTTTTCTTTCAATTCCAGCAGCAATTTCTTATTTGAATTATATTTCTGAGTTTTGATTGGGTTCTGGTTTCCAGTTTTACTTGAAGGCAGTCCAGGTGTTGGGAAAACAAGTTTAATCACTGCCTTGGGAAAATATTCTGGGCATACAGTTGTGCGGATAAACTTATCTGAGCAAGTTAGTAATAATTTACCCAACTCTTTTTCTATCTTTGCAAAGGCCTTCTTTGTGGATTTTTATGTTTATGTGCATTTTTGGTGCAGACTGATATGATGGACCTGTTGGGGTCTGATTTACCTGTGGAAAGTGATGAAGGAATGAAGTTTTCTTGGTCTGATGGGATACTATTGCAGGTTAGAATGTCTTAGATTGAAAATTGTCGTGTTCTTCTCTGCTTTTGATATGTATTTAACTAGAAACTAATGTTGTGCAGGCCTTGAAGGAAGGCTGTTGGGTGTTGCTGGATGAGCTTAATCTTGCCCCACAATCTGTTTTAGAGGTCAATTTTTTATAAATTTTAATCTTTATTTGTTCCTGTTTGTTTTCATTTTCATCACCTCATTAATTAGCACTAATACATTCTTTCTACCTTAATTATTGCTTTTCTGATCTCTTTTAAAATTTTTTGTTGGGGAGAGACAAACGGTTTTACTGGTATAGAGTCATAGTTGTAACACAGTTCTTTGAAACAGGGGTTGAATGCTATTCTGGACCATCGAGCTGAGGTGTTTATACCGGAGTTGGGTAACACTTATAAGTGTCCTCCATCATTTAAAATTTTTGCGTGTCAGAATCCATCACATCAAGGTGGTGGTCGGAAAGGCCTTCCAAGATCATTCCTAAATCGATTTACCAAGGTATGCTTGTCTTGAAAGGAGGACTTTAAAACAAGTTAACCAGAAGAATTCCAACTCCAAATTTTTCTGGCTTTATTACTGAAGTTATAATGCAATACCTGTAAAACCAAAAGGAAATCTTATTACTTCCTTCTTTCCAAGCCGAAAGTGATCATAGAACTACAAATAAATTTCTGTCTTTTGACGTTTTTTGTGCTCAATATGCATGATACCTTAACTTTTCTTTGGTTATTGACAATAGGTATATGTGGATGAGCTAGTTGAGGATGATTATCTATCCATTTGCGAATCGAAATTTCCAACTATCCCCAGGCTGTTACTTTCAATGTTAATCTTATTTAATAAAAGAATGCATGAAGAAACCATGGTGAATCGAAAGTTTGCAAAGGATGGTTTCCCTTGGGAATTTAATCTTCGCGACGTGTTTCGATCTTGTGAGATAATTGAAGGTCTCTTATTTCTATTCCTCATACTTCTGATTTGACACTTTTGTTAGCTCAGTATTTTCCTTATATAATCAATATTCCATAGAGAGTCATTCTTTTTGATGATCATGTTTCATTGTATTTAATGTAGGTTCACCAAAGCCTTTAGATGCGCATTCCTTCTTGAACATTGTCTACATTCAAAGAATGCGTACATCAGCTGACCGCAAGGAAGTCTTGGAACTCTTTAAGGATGTATTTATGGTGACCCCATCTATAAATCCATATCCTCGTGTTCAGCTCGACTCACATAATTTAATTGTGGGGAACGCTGTTATTAAGAGGAATCGCACCCAATTATATACTGCTTCAAGCAGAGAGCTCCTCATACTACCTCAAATGTGTCAAAATTTGGAAGCTGCTGCTCTTTGTGTAGAGCGTCAATGGTTATGTATTTTGGTTGGTCCTTCATGTTCAGGAAAAACTTCATTGATAAGATCGCTTGCGCACTTAACAGGCAATGTACTGAATGAAGTAAATCTTTCTTCTGCAACGGATATATCTGAATTACTAGGATCTTTCGAACAATATGATGCCTTGCGTAACTTTCGCAGAGCTGTGGCTCAAATTAAGAGCTATGTTAATGAGTACCGTTGTTTGCAACTAGAGGCTTTAAAGGGAGCAACTTTTAACGAAACAGATTTACATACAAGATGGAATGTTTTTCTGTCAGAATATGACATCTTGGCAACTTCTGCAGCAGAAAAATCACTGAAAAACTGGAGCAATATTATTTGCTCCCTTAGTTCGTTAGCCGAGATAATTGAAAAACTGAAGTTGTATGTCGAGAATAATTCTCCTCCCTTATCTTATACAATACGGGATCTTGATTTGGTCAAGCATACCATTCTGAAACTCAAAGCAGATGACCAGAAAAGGTTTGTATCCACAAAATTTGAATGGGTAACAGGATTATTGATCAAGGCTATAGAGCGAGGGCAATGGATCGTATTGGAAAATGCAAATCTATGTAATCCCACGGTATGTGATTCATATAGTATTGTGCAAATCAATGCTTCTTAAACTTTCTTTACCGGAGAAAAATCATACAATGTATTTGGGTTTGAAGTGGTGCTTATCAGTGTGTATTTGTTTGTTGTATTGATAGATATTTTTATTATACTCTGCCACTTTTTTTGTGGTATATTTGTGTATTATACTTTTGTTGTAGCAGCCATGTTTCTATCATTGGCCGCAATACTATCTACCATTATTCACTATCTGCCACCGATAAAATGGGATAAAAATTATTTGTCTTAAGTTATTGAGCGTGCCAAGGCTTCATCTTGTTAACTTTTTTTGCCTGTTTTTGTTTCTAGGTTCTTGATAGGATTAACTCTTTGGTAGAGCCAAGTGGATCAATCACGGTCAATGAGCGTGGAATTGTTGATGGAAACCCTTTGGTTATCCATCCACACCGAAATTTCCGCATGTTTCTCACAGTTAATCCTTGCTACGGTGAGGTTTCTCGAGCAATGCGTAATAGAGGAGTTGAAATATTTATGATGGAGCCATACTGGGCTTTGGATGATATAAGAGAAAACCCTGAGGATATTGAATTTAAAGATGTGAAGAGATTTCTCTCTTTATCTGGGATCCCAGTTCCTCAATTGATTGATGCAATGGCCAGAGCCCACATTTATGCGAAAAGTGAAGGTTCAAAGCTTAATGTTCACATTACATATCTTGAACTTTCACATTGGGTCCATCTTTTTTGGCAGCTTCTTATGAACGGTTGTCGTCCTATCTGGAGTCTAAGATTAAGTTGGGAGCATATATACCTCTCATCATTTGATGTGGAAGGGGAACAAATTATCATTACTGCAAAATCAAAATATTTATCAGTGACTGGTTTGTCTGGATATGATCCTTTGGCAGACTGTCCCTTGGGCTTGCCAGGAGGATGGCCGGTGACATTGAAGTTAAGGGATTTTATATATTACTCAAAAGAAGCTTCAATCAAACAGAATTGCATGTATCTGGAGTTCCTGGGAACTCAATTTGCATCACATCAATATCAAATTGCTCAGAGAAGTTACTCAAGTGATGATTTGCAAAGTACTGGTAATCATGTGAAGCCATATTTGATGGATATGAGGGTTTTACATGATATTATGTTTCCTAAGACTTCAATTGGGATAATGCCACACTGTGAAAGGGGGTTTGAATTTGACTCAGAATTGGGAAATAAAATGCTTTTATTTGCAGCCAATTGGACAATTGAACAAGCGACAGCAAGTTATTTTAAGTTATATCTTCACAGGTTTGACTGGTTTAGTTCTCAGGTGAAGCCTTTCTGCCAGTTCTTCGATAACTTCCATAATCTGATAGGACAGATGATCAAGCATCCTATTGTGGAATATATTTCATGCCATAGCAAACTTGATGTTGATTTGGAGTTGATGCCATTGTTATCACTTGATTTGGCAGCATCAAATAGCACAACTAAATATCTCTGTAATGCCATTCGATGTGTTGATCCACTAAGGCTAACTTACCAGCAGTGGATTACTGAGGGGAAGTATAGTATTAAAGATGCTCATTTTAATCCAGTTTTGAAATCTCTTCATGAATTGGAAGACGAATTCCTTAAGAAACTCGTCACTTCAACTCCGAAGCTAATTGAAGATAAATCATTTGATGATATAATTCAGTTATACTCTGACCTTATTGAGGATCATGTATTGTTCTGGCGTTACTTCAAATCCTTGAAGTCTGACCAGATGATAATTTCATGGCATTCTTTGCTGAAAGATGCTGCAAAGTTGATGACTATTTGTCCTGAAGCTGTGAACCATTTTTTGGTAAGCTTAAGCATAATTTTTACATTTTCTATTATTTTCAAACAGTAATTAACTTTTTTTCCTTAAATAGATTGAGAGCGAAAATTTGAAAAGTTTTTCATTTTCGGAAAAATCCTTGCTGTGGGTTCATGGTGGTCACCCATTTTTGCCCTGCTCATCTGATTTACATGATAAAGATCAGCAGCTTCGAAAACTTGTTGCAACACTATGGCCTAGAAAGAGTGCAAACAGTCGAGGTTTACTTCTGCATTCTTTTCTGTTGGTTTTTTTATATGGGAATCTTTAGCATGGATATTGAGCATCCAATTAACTTCTCTTGAGCATTCAACTAACTTCTTTGTTGGAAAAATTCAGGAATGCTGAGCAGCAATTTTGTCGATGATGTTCTAGCGATTGATCACGATATTCGCTTCATAGCAATGCAAGGTATGTTGGCATTATATTTTCCCATATAATTGTTCTAGACAGTTAAGTGTGGTGTCACCACTCAAAATTAAAGTTCACATCTCAATGAGCCACAAACAATTTTCTTTAGTTTATTTCCATCTTGAGTCAAATGGTAATATACTTAATGGTAAGAGTTTGACATTGTAAATTCAAGAGACGTGATTCAAATCCCGTATGGGATTGCAAAAATAAAAATGGTAATATCCTTAAGGCAACTATTGTTGGTTTTATTTTTTCAAATACTCCCTCCATCCCAACATGAATGACACTTTTCAATTTACAATGTAGCGTTAATTACATTTTTTCATTTGTATCCTTTAATTAATACTACATGCTCATGTTTCAAATCAATATTTTCTACTTCGCATTAATGGCAATAGGGAATGCGCTAATACTTGATGGATATTTTAGTAAAAGTATTATTCCCTCTCTTTCATTTGTCTACTTTTCGTGCTTTGTGTGTTAAAATTCGGTGTATGTTTTTATTATTCCTTGTTTGTGCAACATATTAGGCCAATTGTTAGTAGTCCTTGTCAATACAGTTTCTTAGACATTAAATGTAATTATGGCAGTGTGAACACATAAGAGACACATAAGTTTCTCATATTTTACATGGTATCAGAGCCTACTCTGATTCTGTCACCTATGTTTGTGCTTCACAACTGCTGCCGGTGGCGGCATTTGCCGCCGGTAGCATCACCTTTCAGTTTTTAAATTTTTGGCCGCGGACAGTTGTTCTTCGCTGTCAACTCCGGCAGCCTTTCTAGCAACCAGTCACACCACTACCACTGTCTCAGTACCGCTGCCGTCAACACGGAGGAAAAATTACTCAATTTACATGGTATCAGAGTATATTCTGATTATGTTAACTATCTTTGTGCTTCACTACCGCTACTGGCGGCAGCATTTGCCGCCGACAGCATCACCTTTCAGTTTTTTAATTTTTAACTACATGCAGTTCTTCGCTGTCAACTCCGGCGACCTTTCTAGCAACCAGCAACACCACTACCACTGTCTTTGTATAGCCGCTGTCAATTCCTTATTTACACTGTTAGAGCTATGCCAACACCAGCTGCACCTTTTCCAGTGCGACACACAAATTCTAGGTTAATTGTTAGTAGTCCTAGTCAATACAATTTTCTAGACATTAAATGTAATTATTGCAGCATCATTATAAATAAAAGGTGTGTGATCACACAAGAAACACATTAGTTTCTCATATTTTACAGTGTGAAATTGCCAATTGGGTCACTCATTGTGGGACGAAGGGAGCAGTTTGTTAGCTCTTGTAGTTTTTTGGTGGCCTGTGAGTTATACTTTTTAGGGTTAAATAAACTTTTAGTTCCTAAACAATTGTTGTATTTCACTTTTAGTCCCTATAATTTTTTTTCGCACTTTAGTTCATATAAATTTTTTGTTGCACTTTTTAGTTCCTACAAATGTCACATTTTTCAATTTTAGTCCCTACTGTAGTTATGCAGTTATGTGGTTGGCTTCACGTCTGAAAGTTGTTATCAAACACATTTTTGGAGCCAGACTTAGTCAAATAGACAAACAAATAGTGCTTTTGGCATATATGATTTCTATGGCAATATGCTGTGTGAATCATGAGTTATCTTGAGAAGTCTTAGCCAAGTGGGTTATAAAGTTATACCTATCTATGATGATTGATATTTATATTTATTTCTGTCTTTATATGCTTGACAATAAAAAATCCATGGGAGATGTGTAAGCCTCTTAAAATATGTAGCATGAATGTTTCTGGTTTTGTCATTGATTGGTTGTGCACAAATATCCTTTTTATTTACCTTTGATATATTGTCCATCCTTTTATTTGCGAATGCATATTACTTCATTCTATATTTTGTAACCATGTAGGTGTCTCGAACTCCTCATTTATGATAGCTAAATGGAGTCATGAGGATGATGGTGCTGATATTATTGAAAAGTTAGAGGAGAAAAATCTGGTTGGTACCTTTTATATTGTCATTGAAAATTATAAAAGCATTCTTTTCTCTGAGCTGTTACTGAACTTGATTTACAGGTGCTGTTAGGAAAGATAGAACTTGTAAAGAACAAGTTGCAAATGAATACAGGTTCCAAAGATCTTTCAGCTTATGCTGAAAATGGAGCTTCTTGTTGTTCGTCTGCTCCTGAAATGCTGTGCCAAAAGTCTGTATTTGAGGGATGGCGGGATACGTTGCCTCCAATTGATGTTACCAGTTTATTCTGGGACATGGAGTTACTAAAGGAGCTCACATCTGTCCCTTTTGATGAACCTGAAGGATTATACCAAGTAATATTTATGTTTTCATTTGTAGATTGTCTTCTTAGCTCCATACTCAATTAAGTATGCATGTTTAATTACTAATTGTTATATAACTTAATCAAGCTTCGCTCTCATGAATTGTTTCAGTTTTAATATTGTTTCCTTCTTATCGGGTGGGTAGTTACTACATATGCTGTGAGAGAACCTACACTTTTACTTTATATGAAGAATTGATTTCTCAGAGCGCTTTCTTCCTGTTATAATACAAGTTGTTTGTATGCATAATGGATTGTTTCAAACATAATTTTCTCTACTTATCTGGTTATAGGTTGTGGGACGTCTTTCCTGTCTTTTGGACTCTGCTATAAAATTTTCGTCGAGTTTCTCATCAAGACCCCCACAAATGTTTTCACCACATCAAAAGATCTTGTGGACCTTGAACACGTGGACTTCGATTGATGCAGGTTGGTGCACAAGCTGAGATGTGTCATAAACGTTTGTGAATGAGTTCCCATAAGATTTTTTAATTTATTTGTTTTTGGGATTTTTGCCTTGTAGTGAATATGAAAATTGCAAGCTTTATTCAGGAGATGTGGTTTAACTGGCATGAATCTATGTGGGCGTGCTTCCCTGAATTTGTTACGGTATGTGTGTGCGCAATTTCTCATTTTCATAATTAGTTTTTTGTGTTAGTGTGATTGTTGACCCATTTATCATATTTGTTCTTGCAACAGAATTTCTCCAAGATTGAAGGTTTAGATAATCTCAGTTTTCTACAACCCCACATGCTCATTCAACCTGTCTGTGCTTCAACTGTGTTACAGATCACGTGAGTTCATTTTATTTGTTATATACTACTTCTATTATTTTATTGCACAACTGTAAGACATGCCATGTTGTATGGGACGAAACTGTTGTGCAGTAAAACCCAACACAATGATAAAATAAGTGTAGCAGAGATGAGAATGTTGCATTGGATATTTGGAAAGACTAGATGAGATAGCATTAGAAATGACAACATTAGAAAGAGAGTTAGGGTAACACCTATCTTAGAAAAGATGATAAAAACTCGGCTAAGGTGGTTTGAGCATGTAGAGAGCTGACCTGTAGATTATGTAGTAAGGAGAGTAGATCAGATGGAGGGTATTCAAATTTCTAGAGGTAGAGGGAGACCTAGGTTAATGAGCTGGTTAAAGATATGCTATATGATATAACCTTATGACGTCATTTGATTCATGTAGCTGATTCGACTTAGTGGGATAAGGCTTGAGATAACGCTTCGTTTTTGTTGTTTTACTACTTCTATTTGTTTTAAAATATACCTAGGTTTTCCCTTTTAGCTATAATACCTCATAGTTCTCATTTTTATGAATCCTTTTCTTTTCCTTGTGAGTCCTGTCTCTTTTCTTTTTTTTCTTTTTTCTAATACCTCTAATTTGAAAATATCAAGTTTGTTTTAACATGGAAGATTGTATGTCTTCTAAAATTTGTGGAAAGTGAAGCAAGATGGTAAATTAATTTTTTAAGAAATGGTTCATTAATAAATTCTTGATACTGATGTTGAGTTATTGAATCTTCCTATAGTTGGAGGTAACTGCTTAAAACTATTAAGAAAGGAAGGGAGAGAAAAGGGAGAAGTCTTTCTGATTCCTAATGAAGTATAACTGAATCTGAAGGATTAACAATACAGTACTTATGAACTAGATTATTGACCTAATTAACTAAGTAACTAACAGCTGTTTGAAACAGACGCTATACATGGCAAGAATGAAAACATTCATTTGGTACATATCATATATACACACACAAATACTCATTGTTAATTTTAATATTGTGCCTTCTTTGCCCATCCGTTGTTTGAGGCATACGTAGGTTATTAGGATACTTGAAGTGAGAGAAGAGATTTGAATTGTATTGGAATTCAGGGAGAGAAAGAAAAAGTGTTTTAGAATTTGAGATTGCTGTAAGTTGGTTACTGCTGCAGAGGTCTCCAGAACAGCTAGTAAATCACAGTTGCAGTATTAATACATTTACAATATATTGAGTCTAGGTAGTTAATCCTGGTGTTGTCCGGTGAGATTCTGTTATCCCTGTGCAGTGCAGCGCCTGACCACGACAGCATGAAGCAAGATTCCAACAAGATCTTGGCTAGACCCCCTATCCCGTTGTAGTTAATCCCGACGTTTCTCAGCGAGATTCCGCTATTATTTCTCCCTTCTCTGTTTTGTTGTTTTTACTTTCACCCAGGAAGAATAATATGCTAATAAAGATGATGTTTATCTTTGATTCCTATGCTAGAATATGCTAATAAAGACATCAATATGAATCTTTATTTCCTTGACTTTTGTTGGTATTTCAACTTATGTTTTGGCTAAGAGTAAGACTTGTGGATTATTATTGCTATTTATGAATGTTTTAGAGTTTACGTCATTTGTTAGTTTTGCAATAAATATAGGTTTATTTAGTATTAGTCATGTAATTTATCAAAAAAATAGTAGTTATCCCACCTCTCCAGGAATGCACTATCCCACCTCTCTAGGAATGTGCTATCCCACTATTCCACTTTTGGAATTGGCCGTGACGCACTGCTATCTCGGATTAACTATTGAGTAACATATGCTGCAATAAGATGGTTGGGGAAATCCTCGGCAATGATTATATATAACATAGTTTTCTAATATTGGGAAACAACTTAATTTGGGAAATTAATTAGAAATATACAGTTCAAATCCTAATTATCAACAACAATTAAACGGCTCCTAAATAGGATATATTTACCAATACTTTTTCTTCCTTTAATCTGAAGGCAGTTATTTTTCTTCCTTTACATTTGGTTAAATGCTAGTCAATGTGCATCTTACCAGTATCCTATAATTTTGTTGTATATGATTTTTTGTATGTGGATATTGAGAGTCATGAGATTGGCACATACATCACTCCTTGTGCAATCAAATTTCTCATTACTGTTGTCATATATTCAGGGAAAGCACCCATGCTATCAAGGAGTTTTGGGTGCAATGTCTCAAGTGTAGAGTTTCTTTGTCCAATTTGTGGAATTGCTCTCACCATGGGGCATATCTGCCTGAATTTCTCTTGTCTTCTGCTCGTGCCCTTTTCCAACAGGTAATATTATTGGGTTTTAATCATTTATATAATTTTCTTTATTATTCATAATTCATTGCACATAATTTATCTCAAATTGTTAATTAATTCATGTTTATGTCACTGTGTAAATGCAGATAGTTTATGCACACAGAAAATCCTTTGATGCAGATCAATATGCTGCAATTAAATACAACTTTTCTTCCTTTGAGAGAAACATAGCTACGGTATTTTTTTTTATCATATTTAAATTCTTGATGTGTTTTTTGACTTTGTTCTGTGTATTGAAAAGGCAGAGAGTTATGGTCATTCGGAGGAATTCTTATATTGATTTAGTACTTCAAAGATATTTTGCATTGCTTGTTTGTATTTCTTATTGTTTAAAGATATTGCGGAAAACAATTTGATTGGTCAAGCAATTTCCTTTATTTTTTTCAAAATTTATTTATTGCACATTTATTTGGTAGGGGCTGAGGTGCAGACCTAGGTAGGATCTCAGATTCGTATTCTGATGCTTTTGCGCCTACCTTGTTTTTTATTGCTTAAAAAAATTATCTTACTTTATGATTAACAACCTACACAGAACTTCTTTATCAAATTTAAGTGAAGTTACATAGATGCTTATGATGCTGTTCTCTGATAAAGCCACACATGTGTCTATTTAAGCAAAAAATTAATTCACATTTTGATCTTGAGGAACACCACAAGCACCCAAGGAACTATATCCAAGTTTTGACCCAAACCTATTGGTTTTTTAACTGTAGTGTTAGCCTCTAATGTTTTGTGATAAATTTTAGTCCTAATCTCATTCACCTTCATATGTTTAGAAAATGAGAAAAACATGTTTTGATGTCTTTGAATTGGTTGTGTTCTTCTCGTATTCTGAACATGTTATGTTAAACAACTATACAGTTCTTTAACTGTAGTGTTTTCCTCTAATGTTTTGTGATAAATTTTAGTCCTAATCTCATTCACCTTCATATGTTTAGAAAATGAGAAAAACATGTTTTGATGTCTTTGAATTGGTTGTGTTCTTATCGTATTCTGAACATGTTATGTTAAACAACTATACAGTTATTCATGAACTAATTCCTTAGTTAACAAATATATTAGGGTTTTTACTGGGGAAAGTCATTGAATTATTAGTTGAATTTAGCTCTATAGCGCCGCTATAGCCACTATTCAACATTACTGATTGAATTATTCATGATATTTTCATATTCTGAACATGTAATGCTAAAAAACTATAGGGATGGCATTACTTGCAAAATAGTTCACGAGCTAATTTCTTAGTTAACAAATATGTTAGGCTTTCACCAGGTATTCATAACGGAAAAGTCATGGAATACAAAGGAGGACGTTTTTTACTCCAATTTATATTATATTATTGATGAACACAATTACATTTGAAAATTTATGTGTGTGTACAAATAAATGAGACACAGGAATTTCATTACATGTTTCTGTCCTTCAACCCTTTTGATTCATATTGTATTTTATTGAATACTGTGTTTTTAGTTCTGTATTCTTTTTAAATAGTTGTGGTAAATGATATACTTCGGTGGCCTTATTCTCATTCCCTTTTTAATTGAATCTAGGAAGAAAGCATCCATTTGGTGAGCACCCTTGTTGCTTCATCACAACACCAAAGGTTAAAAGGTTCAGTGTATAAGTTCATTGTTCCACTTCTTAGGGAGCTGTATCTTCAGTCCACTACTGCTGGTAATTGTTTTCCTTGTCTTCTCCTCAATTCACCAAAAAATATAATTACTGATTATTCGTGCCCTGTATCTATGGCCAAGATTTTGAAAGTAAAGTATATAAAACTCTTCAGTAAATGTTGCAAGTATAATCTTGTTCCATAAAATAATAATTTTAAATTCATTCCTCTTAGCTCGAATTTTGATATGGATGCATCCAATATTGATTTATGTATAGGTTAAGTAGCAGTTCTCTCTTTGGTTTTTGATTTTCAATCTTTGTCTCTAACAAATTCTCTCTGTGTGTGTGTGTGTGTGTATATATATATATATATATCAGATTTCAGTTTCAATTATACTATTGGTTGTGCATGGGTGCACATTGGAGCATTACGCATTCATCTCTTGCTTAGCTATAATGAAGTTGATCCTGCCATGAAGTACTATTGCAAGTACTCTCAGCTTGAAGAAACAATATCATCACTTGAACTTGAAATTCAGGTATTCAGAAAAGTGCTTTGATTTAACCAATACCATCTCTTCTATTTTCTATTATATTAGCTCTTGTTTAGTATTTACTACTTTAACCATCATTTTCATCATCTATCACAGTTCCATAGTGAATTAATTTTAATTTATTAAACTATTTCTAGGTGCGAAAAGAGTGTGGGTATTTAGCAGGACAGCTTTCTACAAGAGAAGCAGATAAAAGAAAGGCCGATAGGCTAGAAAAGCTTCAAGCAGAGCGTGGAAAGTTGCAAAGAAAGGTTTTTATATTCTATCTCTTGATCCTCCATCTAGTTATTCATAGTATTTTCCTTATGCATATATAAATATAAATTTGATGATGGACTTTATAAGCCTATGTTGTCAGTCTCAAATAGCGGTGCATAGTGCCGAAACCCAAAAATGAGATAGCGGGATGACCGCTATTGCGAAGGCCAAAAATAGTATATAAACTAAACATAAAATACAAACAATATACAAAAATACTAAAAATTTCAAGTCTTGTCTCACTTGGCAGAGTATGATATGGCTTTTTTTTTTTTCTTTCAATTCTCAGTATTATTTTTTTATGCTTGCAGAGAATGCTGGTAATATTAACGTTTATGTTTTATTATAGTCTTCAAGCATATCTTTCAAATTGTTTTTTCCAATTTCTTTCTGTAATTTGACAAGGATGTGAGGAAATTGTCTTGCTTTATGTTTGTCAGTGTGCTTCATTGTTGTGTTAATCTTGTACTTAGGTTGTGTTCCGCTCTGAATCCGGGAAATACAAGAAGTTAATGAACGAATGTAATGAGTTTCTCAAACACGTCGCTGCGTTGGAGGTTTTGGTGGGTAATGTTGAAGCAGAGGATCTACAACAGGTTATTGACCGCGCTCACAGCTGGCAGGTACAACTATCTAGGAATGATATTAATGTTGAACTGATTTGGATTGCTATGTAAAATTATTTCTAGTTTTCTCATTTAAATGTTAGTATTGTAGTTTATAGGCATATGAATATGATCCACACAGATTTTGTTTATAATTTGTGAATACAATTTAATTTTTATTAAAATCATATTGCGGCCAATAGATTTAAAAATATACTATCTCCGTCTAACATAGAATGTGTCCCTTTAAATAAGAGCCTCTTCAAATTACAAGAAACATTAGTTAGTTTTCACAAAAGTACCCCTAAATACATGTAAAGAATCGAAAGACCAAGTACTTTATTTACAAATTTAATGTGAAAATTACTTTTCTTAATTCATGTGTTTTGATCAAAGGGATCTTACATTTAGGGACATAGATAAAACTTATAATAAAAATATGTTAATGAGGGGAATAAAGACATAAGAGAAGTTGTTAGGAATATAAGGGAAACAACTACTTGAACCAGGGATCATCATTTTCATCATTTATTATATAGAAGACTTAAGAAAATAACCAAACAGGCTAGACCAGCTAATTAACTATACAATGCGCACTACTCTCTCTTTTTGAAGAAACCATTATCTGGAAAACTGTAAGGAGGTTCTGAATACTTGATCTATATACTTAAATTATCCTTGATGATTGTGATATTCTTTGCAATGAGTTTTTGACAAGTGAAAGAATGCTCCCTGCTTTTTAATAATTTAATGTCCACTCAATATGCCATCGAGTCAATACAAAGTTATCTTACAAGGTGACATTACGAAAATGAATAGCTTAATAGAATTGATCAAGCCACGGGAGAGTTGAATTCCAAAGCTTATAGTTATTAGAGTTATATGGTAAATTGAATTCAACAGAAAAGGGATGATTTTGTAAAAATATCTGCTAATCAAGTATTCTTGTGACTAAGAAAGTGTAGTCTGCAACCTGAAAAACCTACCAAAGTCTCTGATATGTGAGCCATCCGTGAATTTAGAAGAAACCAAATGAATGATAAAGTCATACTGGTGTGAGATAAGTTTTCTAGGGCTAGAGTAAGTGTATCATTTATCTAGTATCCCGGTGATCTTCCCAAGCCCTATATTTGCACTGGATTGCCTGACGTCATAGCAAAACTGATTGAATAGGAATACATCTACAACCATCTATTATTCGAGCTAAAAATCTCAGATGCAAACCCACCCTTAGTAATTGGTTTGAAACTAACTTTCCACCTAAGTAATTAGATGATCCCTTTACTATGTCCTGGTTGAATCTAAGTAAAGTCTATGATGGTGGTAGAAAAAAGGACGAGAACTACAATTTTAAATATGATATATTCTTCCGTTTAGAGTTTAGACAAAAACATGATTAAGAAGTTTTTTAGTTGGCAAATTTGAAAATTATGAATAATTGTTATTTTTCTGATTTTGAATTCCAGGAAACAGCAATGTGTTTCATTAATCGTTTGATGGATGAGTACATGGCATATAATGACATTATTCAACCAATTCAAGTTGCTGTGTATGAGATGAAATTTGGATTATCACTGGTTATGTCAAGCACCTTGGAAAAAGAATATTTGAGAAAAGTTGGGCATGAAAACATCAACCTGGTTATGGTAACTTTGTAATTTTTGAATGTTTGCATCTTTAAATTCATTTATTTTCCATATGGAAGCCGACGTTATGAGCTTTTCAGGAAATGATATATGTACTCATGCGCTTCCCCCGGGCTGCTTCAGACAAGTTCATTTCCGTTGAGTATGTTGGGTTAGAATTGCATCCGTCATACAGGGTAGATTTTGGAACAGACTTTTATTTGAATATGGATTTGATGGAAAGGCTTTTATCTGATAAGAAGGTAAAAGATTTATTGGATTAAATTCTAATTCTGATCTAATAATATGGATTGTGCATGTTTTCTTTTGTTAATTAGTTTGTATCTGAATTTTGAAAATAGGTATCTGGGATGCAATATAGTTCTGCCGTTTATTGGAACGTTCTTGTTCAAATTGCATATTCTATAGCAAATGCAAAAATAATCGACTGTGAATCTTATATGGTCAGTTTCCATGCTCTGGTTGTGTGCTAACTGATTCAATTGTATTTGCATATGTATTAAAATAATTATTTGCTTATAACACCTTATATCTTCGGTACCAGCTTTTGCACAAGATATTTGACGAGTTTGCCAGCCTTTGGATGAGGATGAAAGGTTATGCAAAGTCAAAGAGCGATTATGATGCTCAACAGTTCAAGTTTAAACCTCGCGCATTCCAAATTGAGAGTGTTATTCAGGTTGAAATGCCAGCTCTTGCAAATCCAAGTGAAGCATTTTCCGAATGGAAAGAATTTTATGATGAAGAAAAATCCGATGAGAAAGTAAGATTGGTTTTTAATGCTAAATGTCTGTTTGTAATTGGTACCATTTTGTGTATAAGTCATCTGAAATGAAATCTGTTCAATTAATCAGATGGAATCCTCAGAGGAATATGAAATATTGGATGAAGAATGGAAGCATATGGAAGAGTCTATGCTCGGCAATGTGGTTCTCATTCACAATCAGATATTTGGATCTGGTGATCTAGTCCAAGCAGTGAGTTTGTGTAGCCTTGACTTCTTTATAAGTTAGAATATGATTTGCAGTTTGGCGTTGAAAGATTTTTGTGCCTTGTTGTTTAACTGTACCCCTATAAATCTAATCAAGTCTTATAAATAATGATCTCTATTGCTGTATATTAGTTAATATGTTTATGACAATACATTACCCATATTTAGAGCTTCATTGGGTACTGCTTCAAAGTAATGATTTTCATGGGTTGGCCCTGGTCTTAGCACTGATTTGTATTAATAAATTTGTCAAGATTAGAGTGATTTGTTGTCATGTATTTTTCAATATAACTTTTGATTTGATTGTCCAATTTAAATAGATTTTTTCATGATCACCGTATTCAACCAGTCTTCAAGTCTTTTGAATCTTATACAACCTGTGTGTTGATAATTTGTTTTTTAGTGGTTGTAGATCTTTACTAGTGCTGATTTTTTTAATTTATATTTTTGCAGTTTTTTGTATCTCATAATGATGTCGACTTATTTTTTTTCAGCCCGGAATCTTTAAAATTTCTGATGAAGATCGGTTGCATTCCTTCAGCGAATCATATAAATTGGGTATCAATTTGATCAAAGGTAATAACAAGTTCTGGTTATGATTTCAACTTTTGAGTCTGGACATTGCTTATGATTTTATATTATATTGTATTTATTTTTTCTAATCTAAATTTTTCCCTCCACTAGGTGTCCACTCTTCAAGTTTGGCCAATTTAGATGCTAAATTGATTCCAGAGCACTTATTCTATCTATGTATTGACTATAGTAGGAAGTTTGCTTCGTCTTACAAATCCGCTAATAGTTACAATTTTTACAAGGTATTTGAAATTTTGGAGCCTTCAATTTTTTTCCTTTCCTGTTTTTGTGGTTGCATCATGACTTGTGCTTCTTTTTTGTTCTTTATGGATCAAGGATTCAAATGCTCTTGAGATTGAACAAATGCTGAAAGTACTTGCACCACTAAGACAGCAGATTCTTACCCTTCTAAATGAGTGGGAAGAACAGAATGATCTTCAGAAACTGTTGGATGTCATTGACATGCTCCTGAGTCTTCCATCTGATATCCCTTTAGCGAAGGTAAGTGATCCATGGCTCACTAGACTCCCATCTTTTGCAAAAGTTGATTTCCTCTGTAGAGATTAAAAGAATTGGAAAAGTGTTTGAACCCCTAGTGCTAATGAAATTGTCATATAATACTCATACGCCCTAGCACACTTTTCAATTTACAATATATGCTTATGAAAAATTGAACGAAAAATGATTTCATCCATGACTTAACTGTCTTTTTCATCTATGCTTTTCTCTGTAGGCTTTTTCAGGGTTGCAGTTTTTACTGCACAAGGCTCAAGTTATGCAAGAAAACCATTCAAAGTTCTCCTTCTCAAGTATGATTCTTCTTTCAAGTATTGTACCTACAATTGTGTATGTTGCGTTTTACCAATTTTTATGGTTTAAATGACCTGTAGGTCAGTTGAAGTCTATTTTTGATCTGATGTCATTATGGCAAAAGATGGAATTGGGTTCTTGGCCTGCGTTACTTGATGAGGTGACGGATCAGTATGAGAACAATGCTAAAAAAGTAAGTGGCATGTCACTTTATTATTATAATTTTTTTATATTTGTATTGTAGGACCCGACACTTGTTTGTAGCCTGAAAGCTTAATAGTACTAGGCTGCTTTTTCATATTTGTATTTTGAAATGGTAAGTGCACGAAAAGTACCAAAGACACGGTAGTGATGGCCGTGCTAGGAGTTGCACTTACAACAATTAAAGGCTTTCCCACTAGGTTCACTATATATGTCAATCGGCGCAATAATACCTTGTCATTGTCATGTGTAATGTAATGGTAGACTATTCAACTCCACTACTCTGCAATGATCGCACCTATAGCTGTTAGCCTATCATTCTTTGATTTTATCCAGAAATGAAAAATGCAGTGAAAATAAAAATAATTGCAAATAAGGGAAACTAATGAAAACAGGATTGTGGGCTGTATGCTGAATAATAAATTGATAATCAAGAATCAAACACCTAGGGTTCTGTTTTAATATTTGACTTGCTATTCTAGGGCAGTAAGTTATTCTTGGCTTCTTTTGCGGGTCATATAAACATCTTCCCTTACCTAATCTGGTGTCTGTTAGAAATAAAGTTTCACTCAGGAAGCCTACATTAATCTCGATTTGTATGGCCTATAGATATACTTCTATGCTACAAGCCAATCAGTTTATTTTATGAGTGAATAAACTTGATTATATTCCAATCAATTCAAGGTCTCACTTTCAGATTTCTGTCAGGTTAATAAGGTTTCCAATCAATTAGAAGCAGTATTCTTAGGATTAAATACCCAGACTTTAACAATTCTGACAGACATCTCAAGGGCATTGCAAATTTGAATGCCTTAATACTAGAGGACAAGCGTCTCTATGAATAACGACCTCGTAGTGTTAACCTCAAGTTACTGGGAAGTTACTACTTGTGCTTCATTTTCCCTTCATTCGCATCTCTTATTTATGAGCTATGCAAGGCAATCTGTTTTGCTTGACTTTTTTGCTTTTGTTTGTATTACCTTATTGTTAGCCTTTTCTTTTAATCTCTCTCTCTCTCTCTCTCTCTCGTTCCATCCTCAAGGTGAACTTTGTTTTTTGTTTTTAATTTGTTTTCTTCTTTCAGTACTTACCCCTGAAGGTTTTTACCAAATAAAAAAAAACATGTCTGCTAGGTTCTTAGCATTTAGATATTGATGCCCATTATAGTTGGTGATATACTGATTTAACAATTTTGTGTTTGATGGCTAGCGATGTTCATTTGAGTCTGCCTTTAGGGCTGCTTTAAAATAAAGATGCATTAAGTTCTATATGTATTTCAGAACTAGGGAAATTTCTTGATCTAAATGTTAATTCATTCTTTTTGATGATATTCTGATTTATTTTATGACCCAATAGCTAATTTCTTTTTATCTCGCTCTTGTTGCAGTTTTGGTTTCCTCTGTACAATCTTCTTCTATCCACTACTTCTGATCAATCTATTGTCCAGAGGTAAGTTATAATTAACATTCAGCCCACTGATTTGATGATTCATCTCTTAGACTTTGTGGCTTGTTTTCTGGAGTTACTTTTATTTTTCTTATGGATATTGTAGCCTGGAGGACTTTATTCTGACGTCTAGCATTGGGGAATTCAAGAAACGTCTTCAACTTCTTTATGCTTTCCTTGGTCAAAACCATATTAGTGCATGCCTGAAAATTAATTTCAGGTATATTTATATTCTAGAAGTTATGTTATCCACAATATTTAATTTATCGACGCCAATAGATAATTTTAGTCTATTATCTGCACCCTTCGCCTCCTCCAAAAATGTATTTTTTTTTAATCTATTGCTTCATTATATTTTGAGGCAAAGGTTTAGTATTTTGTTAAATTACTTATATTTGCAAATATAATATAAAGTTTTTTTTCATTGCTTAACACTACAGTCCTTGCTGGATGGAACAGTCAACATTCTTGTACAATATGTTTGGATATTACGTGCAGTTCTTACCAACGTGAGTACCTTTCTGTAGTTGTTTATCCGATTTCTTGTCTTTTATTCATAGTTTTCATTGGCCTTGTTACGCGTCTGAATGCACATTTATGCGACTGAACAGTGTATCGAAGTTAATTGACGCCAGTAGGAAAGAAATTTTGATTGAACTGAAAGAATTGGTGAAACTATGTCGGTGGCAGCATGATAAGAGTTATTCATCAATTGAAAACTTGAAAAAGAGTCGACAGAAGCTGAAAAAGCTTATACAGAAGTATACCGTAAGTATCAAGCTGTCTATTCACTGTGCCTGCCCATGATTTAGTTTTATATGTGAACTATTGTCCACGAATCAAATAACTGATTGAACTTGGCCTCTTTTCTAATTTCAATATGTATCAAGAATCTTGAATAGACTTTCATTTTTTAGATGTAGTACGTGTTCAAGTTCTTAAGTATGCAGTATGAATTTTTCATGTTTGACACCTTTGTGCATATTTTTTTTGTTTAGCTGTATTGGATCCATGTATGGATATATTAAAATTTCTGTCTTTGGTGGACTGTGGATACCTAACAGTTTATCTTGAAGCATCTATGTTCTATAAACCCATTATCGATTATGAAATTGTAGAGCATTTTTGCAGTGGGAGCAGTTTTTATAATACTGTCTCTTCACAATTTGTATTTGCATTGATTGTATAAATATTTGTTGGATTATGATTTTTATTTGTTGCTGTCTTCTTGTTGGTGAAGGACATTCTCCAACAACCTATATCGATTTTCCTAAAGCAAAAAGCCCCCCAAAGAGGAGGAGAACAAGCTCAATCTTTTCATAGTCATAAGCTCATTCATGATGTTCTTCAGAAGGGTTTAATCAGTATAGCTTCTGATTTGCCATTTTTCAGTGATGAAAATAGGTTACTATTTAGTTTATGGACTTTGTGTAATTTAATATTACTATTTAGTTTTTTATTTTTAAGTTGTTGGCACTCTCTGGTGTAGGTCTATGTCGTTTGAAAACTGCAGCATGGCATTGGACAATGCTTTTCAAAATTTGCAGCTTAAGAAAGCATCAGCATTTGATGTTTTACTTTTACAACAGAAAAAAGCTGAAGGTTTTTTCCTCTTGGTTTCTAGTCAATTTTTTTTTTTTGGTGTTCCTAGTTTTTGTGTGTCTCTTCGTCTTGTGTTGGGAAATACTGAGAAATTGGTAATTTATGCAGAAGTTGGAAGCATATTACAACCTTGTTGTGATTCCCAGCGTACTCTTAACCTGAAAGGATGGAAAGATGCATGGTGTATGATTGAAAATATTTATGTTCAAGCTGTTGACTCTGGTAATGTTTGGAAGGAATATAAAAATAGTCAAAGGAAGAGAACAGCTTTGTCCATGCTTCTTAACCTTTTAGAAAGGAGTGGGTTAATTCGACACATGTCTACGAATAAGGTGGTGTGAAGCTAAACTGTTTATTTTCATGAATGTTTAGATTACTAATTTATTAAGAATTGGTAAAAATATTTCCTTTTTTCTGATTTTTTTTCCTATGTTTTAATTAAACAAAAATGCAGGATAAGCATAAACCTTGGTGGTTCCTGCAGCTTTCTGGGAACATAGAGTGTTTACTTCTAGAAAATAGTAGATTTTCTTTTCCATCCTTGGAAGTTGCTGCTAAAGTAAAAGATAACGATGTCCCCGAGGAAAGCTTGCTTACGGAGTGGAAAACAGCTATTGAACATTACTTCAAGAGTGTTATGCCTGTGCTTCTTCTACAGAAGATATGCCTGGATCCTCATAAAGACATAACTCTTGAACAGGTAAACATATTTTTTTTTTAAACATTGGTAGATGTGTTTCATTTTAAAATTTTAATATCATAAATAGTTTACTATTTCCCCTTTGTAATTTTATTTTGGTTTTCTTGCACATTGTTTTGCATTATCTTATTTTTCCTCGCCCCACTTTTTCACTGTATCTCGTCACCTTGCTACTCTTCTTTGCATTGTAATAGATTGGTTGGTTATTTAATAAGTGAGTTTTAGATGTCTCTTTAATTGCTTTTGGCATTATGTCAATGGTAGGACTGAATATCAGAATCCACCTCTTTCTGTGTTCCTTTTAAGTGTATTTCTTGTTGTGCATTTGGTTTATTGAATGTGGACATCGTTCTCTTTAGGTTGAGAAGTCCAACTCTTTCCTCAGTCAGCTTGTCCAGATACAACAGACACAACTTGCTGCTGCCAGTGCATTTGGCGAGAAATTGAAATGCTTTAGAGATTGTGTATCTACTATGGGAAAGTTGTCTTCCTTTTCCTCTCCTACTGATAACAGTACTGGTTATCTGTGCTCTATTGTTCCGAATCAACTTGCTACTTATAAATGCATGTGGCAACAGAAGGTAAATTTATGATTACAATTCTATCTGGGTGTTTGTCTTTTCTACAGTATTTTAAGCATCAGATATAATTATTTATATATTTTATTGGGCAGCAATTATTTGATAGTCTGTGTGGTATGTCAAATGGAGAGCTGCTTTTACTAAGGACATTAGAAAATAGCCATTTAAACACTTGTCAAAGAACACGATCGTCTGTGAGTCAGATGGCTGCTTCCATTGAAGAATTCTTACCAGTGTTCTGTAAATCAAAGGTGCATATATAATGGTTTTTGGTAGTGCATTTTTGCTTTAAATTTTCCATACTTAAATATGACCTTTATGTTTATGGAAAACATGATCACAGGAATCATTGGATTGTTATCTAATTGGGGGGTCAAAAGCTGTCACTGCAGCAGCTTCTTCACGTCCTTATGTTGTTACTCAAGAAATGGAGCAGCTGGTATCTGAAAATTTCAAGGCCATAAAAGATTTTAAGGATCATTTTCTTGTACTACAAGAGCAGGATATAGATAGAAGCTCAGTTAAAAATGTTTTGATTCATCATTTTCAAGAAATAATTGACAAGGTATTTAACCTTTTGACTTGATCTTCTGATATCAGGTAATTTATATGAGAAACCTGGAATTTTAAATAATCTCTTTTTCAGGCTAAATCAATTGAGGACGAATTTACCACTGCAATAAAGGCAAATTCTAATCCTGTAGTTTCATCTGAGAAGGACCGTTTACAGTGTTCAGAGCCTAATGCTAGGTTTGATGAAGCCCTCAAGTCTACATATCAACACATTGCATCTGTGTTGCAGAATTTATGTTCGCAAAGCAGTGTCGATATGGATGAAGAAAAGCCCTTGATGAACCTTAATTTATGGTTTGACAATTATTTTGAAAAACTCAGCTTGGACGTGCTATGCGATAATCTTTTCAAAACAATAACTTTTGGGGTAAGTTTGTTTCATTGCAGTTTATTTTAATTCTTCCTTGCTAGGTGACTAAAATGATGATGTGGTTGCTTGTAGGAGAAACTGGTGAATTGTTGCGACAAAAAAATTAGCAATTATTCTTGCAAAGTAGGAGCCTGTTTCAGAAATCTACACATGCTTGTGGATCTGTTACTGAAATTCAGTGATGAGCTCTTGAAAAGTTTTTTTGCTATGCACAGATCTGTAAGCTTAATACTCACTTACCTCTTTTTGTGGATAAGCAAAACTTTGTCTCTGATAGTATGTTATGTGATTGGCATATTCTATCACATTCTGTGTAAATTGTTAATAACTCATCGTTGTTTGAGTTGTGGATAATCTAATTCTGTATATCGATTTGCAGGTATCAGTAACAACACATGTGATTGCAAATATTTTAGTTTCTTTATTTTCAAAAGGTTTTGGACCATCTACAGAAAACAAGGAGGAGGATGGAACCCTCGATACCTCTAAAGATGCAAGAGGGACTGGCATGGGTGAAGGTGATGGATTAAATGATGTCAGTGATCAAATTACTGATGAAGATCAGCTTCTGGGAACACGCGAGCAGGTTAGTTTTGGGCCTTATTTTTTTTGCATTATTTGGCATGTTTTGTCTCTCAAATTTGGTTTCTCAAGCTATGTACAATGTTCTTTTGTCAATGCTGCAGCAAAAAGAAAAACAAGAGGAGTCCAATGAAGTGCCAAGCGGCAATAATACAGGCATTGAGATGGAGCAGGATTTTCAGGCTGATGCAGTGAGCCTTAGTGGGGAATCTAGAGAAAATGAAGATTCTGATGGTGAGAATGAGGAGCTTGATTCTGAAATGGGTCCCACAGGACCAGATAGTGAAGCAGTTGAAGAGAAAGTTTGGGATCAGAATGAAGACGAGGCTCCCAATGATATGAGAGAGAAGTATGAATCTGGACCTTCTGTTAAGGATAGAGACGGAAACAACAAAGAGTTAAGAGCCAAGGATGACTCTACCGTCAATGAGCTTGGGGATGATAGTTGTGATGAAGGTGATGCTCAGAATGATGAAGCTGCAACCCAGGATGAGTTTGATGAAGAAAACACAGACGAGCTAAATATGGACAAAGAAGCAGCATATTCTGATGCTACGGGGTTGAAGCCGGATGAACCAGATCACTCTTCTGACATGGATATAGATTTGAATGTAAAGGAAGATGTGGATCCTATTGAAGAGGGAGATCCAGAAGGGCAGGATGATTCAGCTGAGAATGGGAATCAGGGGAACCAGGATGATGAGACATGCCCACCTGATGAAATTATGGAAGAAGCACATACTGAAGTTGATGTATCCTCTGAGCAAGATGATCTTGGTCAGGAACATCAAGAGAATGGTGACATGAATTCCATGGAACCAAAGAAAGATACGTCTGAATCTTCTGATGTGGTTAGTCAACAAGTTTCCACTGTTGATTTAGCATCACAGTCCAAAAGTGATTTGCAGACATCCGGTTCTGAATATATAGCAGCAGACTCAAATATGTCGAGTAGCCATCATGACCTCGACAACCCTGCTCTTTCGGGAGGCTTTCCTTCTAGTGATATGTCTGATATGGATCTTAAGATGTCAGACTCATCAAATACTGGCGGATTTACTAAAACTCAACCCAAAACACACTATCCACAACACGAGCATTCATTTTCTCAAGAAAAACAAACTAACCCTTGCAGAAGTACAGGTAATGCGCTTGATTTTCGGAAAGAAAGAATAAATGTAACTGGTGATCTCCCTGAGGATAACATAGAGAACCAGGGTGAAATGGATGATGATAATGCAGATGAGTATGGATTTGTTTCTGAATTTGAAAAGGGGACAACTCAGGCTTTGGGACCTGCAACATTGGAACAGATTGATAGAAACATTGATGGTGATAAGCTTGATACAGAATGTCGTGCTGGAGAAGATGCAAATTTGCAGTTTGAGAAGGAAAAATCAGAAATAGATTCTGTAAGTAATTCGTCCTTACTTCCTAAAAATGAAAAAAGGGATCAAGTTAATATGCCAGCAGTAGAAAATTCCCAAGATGATGGATCATTGAAGCCTATGGTTAATGAGGATATTGTTCCTGAAAGTCGTTTGGAAGATGCAGTTTCTTTCAGGAGATCATATTTGAGTGAGAACACGAATAAATTAAGTCAACTCTCAGTGCATGACGAGGAATTAGGAAAATGCCGTGAACCTTGTGATGTTCCTGATCATGTGAAAAATAATGCTACTGCTCTCTGGAGAAGATATGAACTTAGCACTACAAAATTGTCACAGGAATTGGCGGAGCAATTGCGTCTTGTATTGGAGCCCACAGTGGCCAGCAAGCTCCAAGGGAATTATAGAACTGGCAAACGGATAAACATGAAAATGGTAGACGTTATTAATATGTATCCTTGTAATAGTTTGCATTTTTTGATGAAATGTTAGTGCTTACCCTCTTTCTTTATCTTTTTAAAAATCTCAGGTAATACAATACATAGCAAGTTTTTATCGTAAGGATAAGATATGGCTTAGGCGGACCAGACCCAACAAACGTGATTACCAAATTGTGATTGCTATTGATGATTCCCATAGCATGTCGGAGAGTTGTTGTGGTGATGTTGCAGTTGAAGCTTTGGTTACAGTATGTCGTGCTGTTTCTCAACTTGAAATGGGAAGCTTGGCAGTTGCAAGCTTCGGAACAAAAGGAAACATAAATTTGTTGCATGATTTTGACAGGCCGTTCACTGGAGAGGCTGGGGTGAAGGTTTGCAATATTAACACAAATCTGGTTCTTTTTTTTTTTTTTTTACATGTAATGCGTGCATTTGTTAGAGATGTCGAAAAGCTGATTGATTGTTTTTATTGTGTGGAGCAGATGATCTCCAATTTGACTTTCAAGCAAGAGAACACTATTGCTGATGAGCCAGTTGTTGATCTGTTGAAGTTTTTGACCATCAAGCTAGATACTGCAGTTGTAAGAGCACGACTTCCATCTGGACGTAATCCCCTACAACAGCTTGTTTTGATAATTGCAGATGGTCGTTTTCATGAAAAGGTACATGATTAACCATCTGATTGCCCTTTTTTATATTTATATTCATAACTTTGATCCCTTGATTCAATTTTATTTTTTGTCAGGATAACCTGAAGCGGTGTGTTAGAGATGCATTAGCTAGTAACCGGATGGTCGCTTTCTTGCTTCTTGATAATTCTCCGGAGTCAATAATGGATCTCATGGTATTTATTCACTGGCTCAAGTTATTTTTATGATATTCAAGTTTTCTTTTCCCTAACCTTGACTTTCTGTACACCAGGAAGCGTCCTTTGAGGGAGGAAAGATGAAATTTTCGAAGTACATGGATTCATTTCCCTTCCCCTATTATATTGTTCTGAGGAACATTGAAGCACTGCCTAGAACTCTTGCAAACCTACTGAGACAGGTAAGTTTGTGTCGCTTCCTTCTTTCTACGAGGCAGCAAAAGAAGTGAAAAAGAAAATAGTATTACTAAAGTGATGTTGTATGTTGTGTTTATTTCAGTGGTTGGAGCTTATGCAGCATTCATCATACTGACTGGTTGAAGACACATTCAAGACATGAAAATTCCATTTTTTAGTTCAAGAATGCAGACACGACGTACTTCATATTGAAGAAGGAAAATATAAAAAGTCATTAGATTGCTTAGTCTGAATTGTGTATAAAGAGTACATGAAATTGTATAGTAAGCAACAATACAGCTATGCAATCCAATGTACAAATTACACTTCATTGATGAATAATATCATGTTTGCTGCATTTGGTGAAATCATACTAGCAAGTGGTTATTAACAAATATGGTACTAACGTGATAAATGAAAACAAAAAAAGTTTGGCTGTTCTCTTTTTATGAGTACCAAGAAGTAGCTATAAAAAAGTAAAGTAAAATGAGTTCTTCAAGTCATGATTTAGGATAATTGTTAGGTTAAATGTGTTTAATTTGATTGTTATTTTTGTTTCTAATATTTGTAATAGTTTAACCATCTAAGGAAAAATACGATCTAATGGGCATTGGACCAAGGAGCCACTTATCTTTTGACCTTGAAGTTTATCAGAGCTTTCTTTTAAGTACTCATTTAAATGACTCATCTTTGTATTCTTGGATTGCAATCCTAATTAATTATTAACTCTGAATCCAATTATAAGTTGTCTCATTTATAAGTAAAAATTGTGATTTTAGAATGTATATATTGTTTAAATGATATTTTTTAATCTTTATTTAATGTTTGTTTTTTACATCTTAGTGAATATATTTATTGTCTCACTTTTCAATAAATAGTAATTTCTATAAATATTTTAAAATTGATATTGGTGTTTTTGTTTTACTTATAATAATTGGAACTGGAGAGTAATATTTTCAAGGAAATCTTTGCAATTATTAAATATTTTAAACGTCATTTTTTTTTTGGAAGAAAACAAAATGACACAATTGGTTTATGACATTGTTTTCTTTAAGAAATGATTTTGAGTTTTTATTTACTATTCTCAACGATTTGCAAAGTATTCAAACGATTGAAACTTGAAATTAAAAATATGCTCTTTTTGAGTTTTCTTTTGGATGAAATATTTTAATTTGAAATGAATAAGAAATATAAATGTCTAATGTTAAATTTGTATCTACAGTATGTCTCAAGAATATTGGATGCTGAAGATAACTTTGACAATTAGTTCAGGTATTGGTATCTCATTATCTCTTGATCAAGTAACCAACTAAAAAATATTAAGACATTTTGGTTGATTTTTGGTTGATTTGAAAATGTTACAAGAGTTGAGAGATTGCATTATTATTGAATGTGAAAGATATGTATTTTTTATTTACATTGATTATAAAAAATTATTGGGCATTCATTAGATAATTGTCAGAAAATTTTTAATGGTCAAGAAATAGTTCAATCTATTGAAGATGTGACAAATGCATAAAAGTATGTCTCTATAAACATTGTTCCTCCCGTTAATACTATCCATGATGTTATTAAGTCTCATTTTATTGATTATACTATTGATGTTAATACTATCAAACGTTGATCTTGGAGTGTACTATTTCTCAATAATATTCTCCCTCTAAACAAGAAAAAATTAATAAAAATTATGAAAAAGTTTTTGACTCTACTCGGTTTATTTTGAGGAATCATAAATTTTAGAGACACGAGTCTAAGGTTCAACCTAGTATGAGTCTTAAAAATATAATTTATGAGATCTTTAATTTCAATTTATCTTATTTAGCTAGCACAACTCACCTACGTCGATATCCAGTTATGCATGTTGTTGGTTCTTGGAGCTTGTTAAAGGAAAACAAAATTCAAAACTATCAAATATCTTCTAATTTGTGGGTCAAATTAAAGACTATAGTGTCAAGTACATATTCAAATATTATAATTGATGATAATTTATATTTCATGATTGTTAACTTAGAGATATTACAAGGTTTTTTTTTTTTAAAAAAAAAATAGATATACAATCGGAATAAATCATAAAGATGACGAGAAGACAACAAATATTAATTCACATATAATTACTCTATATTGCGAATGAAGAGCCTTTTACAAATGTAATTTTTAAGACAAGAAAAAAAATATTCTGAAGTATGTTATAGTATACAATTTCCGTTGAATTAACATAACAACGGCATAATTTCAAGAAATTTTTTATTTTTTATTTATTTTTTATGTTTCCCAAGTTAGGTTTGTGTCTCTCAATTATTTTCTTTTACTGTTTAATAAATTTGTAGCTTAGAAAAATTAAATCAAATGTTTTTATTCATAAATTTTCAAAAACATTAAAGACAATAATATATATATATATATATATATATATATTACTAATTCACGAGAATTGTAATTAATTGATAGTAGGAGTATCATAATATAAAAGAAATACAAATTGCAATATCAGTGTAATAAAAAATGAATTTTACACTAACATCTATTTAAAATTATTTCTTCCGTCAAATCACAGAAAGAGTACTTCAATATTGATAGTGCGGTATGGAAAAGTTGTAGAAGAGACTGTATATTTCCATTAAACTCTAATAATACTTCATAGATTTCAGTTTTTAATTATTGAAAAAAATACACCTTCAGATTTAGACACAAATGTTACAAAATCCGTCAACAATGGCTGGCTACGGTTTGTTCCTAATGTGATTCAATAGATTGTTTCTTACACATTTGTGTTTTGTAGCATTGAGATTATTTATCTTGCTTTGTCTCGAACCCATGAGTTGTTTGAAAAATGACACCAATTCATCACATTTCAGAGTAGGTTTAGTTATACTATAGTGACATAGATTAGTTTTGATAAAATAGTGATTTCAATATATTATCAAATATATCTACGTAAATGTTAATTAAACAATAAATAAAATGTGTTAGAGTTCGTTTATGTTATTTGCAAATCATAAGCTAGAATAGTTGCCACTATTCTATGTATAAATAGCATCTCACACTTATTGTAAATAATTTTTATTTTTTATTTTATTAATATAATTTTTTATTTATACTTTTTTCAATACCATATTTAATATTAATATTTTGCATATTCTATTAAAATATTTTGTATTCGATATTAAACATATATATGTGTATGACATGTATCAATAGATGACATTATACTATGAGACAACTTAGATAGGGGTCTTTGTTTACTTCAACACATCTTAAATATTTTTTGGAAATATTTCAAATACATCTATGAAGATTAAAGATGCGTCAAAACAATGATGACTTGACCACTATGAGGTTAAAGATATTAAATGTGATTACATTGTTTTATTTTAATTTTAGTGTAGCTTGATATATCTTACAATTAGTATTAGTTTTGCTATTGTCTATGCACTGCATACCGTCAATCAGTTTGTATTTCCCCTACCGTAGTACATTGAGAAGTTGTTCTTCGTATTCTTGTGTATATTTGAGGTACTCAATTTCATAGTTTTCTTTTTCGTTCATCCTCTTCTTTGGAGTTATGTGTTAAGTTTAATGTTGATCTCAAAATATATTTTTTAAAGATATTCTCTTTTATCTTGGAAGAGCAAAAAACCAAGTATTATTTTATGCTCTTCTAGTAGCCCCCACTTATGATTAATTAAATTTATTAGAGAGTTTTATTATAATTTCATGGATTTTAATCATTCTAAGTTATCGTAGAATATAAAAAATGTCTCATTATTATTTTTTAGTCTATTTTTTAATATAACATAAAAATGCCAATATCACATAAAGATGGATGGTTTCACGTACACACAAATACAATTTGTAGACTTTTTTTTACGCAACAACTTGTTAACAATATTAATCTAACATAAATATAGAAAAGGAAGAAGATAATGGATAGTTTGCTAGGGCTTCATAAATAAAATGAAATAAATGTTATGTTTGTTAGTGTTACAATAGGTATCTATTTTAGAAAATTGAAAAAACTAAAGTACCCTTACTACTAACATATAATAATAATAATAATAATAATAATAATAATAATAATAATAATAATAATAATAATAATAATAATATTTAACATCTCCCTTCAAACTCCCGATGCACTAACATGGAACATCGAGAGTTTGTCAACCAAATAATGAAAACGTCTAATGAAATGCATCTTTGTGAATAAATCAAAAATCTATAAAGAGGATAAGACAAATGGTAGAGTAAGAGTTATATGCTGAAGATGATAACGAGTGAGATGATAATCAATCTCAATGTGGCACTCTTGTTATCGTAGTGCATCAAAGTTGACTAAGAAATAAAGATACTTATATCAGACAAAAACCAACACAACCAAATTATTTCAGCAGTAGTGGATGTTATAGCACGATATTCAGCTTATGTAGAAGAGTGGGAGACAATGTCTTGTTTCTTACTCTTCCAAGAAATAAAAGAGTCTCAAAAGATACAAAACCCCATAGTGGACTTACGATCTATGGGGTCACCAACCCAATCATAATCAGAATAAGCATGTAACTCTAATAAGGACGAAGATGCAAAGAGACAACTCTAAAATTTAGTTCCCCAAATATAATGAAGAATACAAAGCACAATTGCTCAATGCACTGTAGTGGGAGAGACAAAAAATTGATTGACAATATGAACATCATAAGCAATATTAGGTCTGGTTATCGTAAGATACACCAGATTGTCAACCAAAGTATGGTACAACGTTAGATCTAGTAAATAAACACCATAAGAAGAAGCATTATTCTCATTCAACTCAAGAGGAGTATATATTGCTCTAGTACCAGAAAGACGAGTATGTTCAAGAAAGTTGACAATGTACTTGAATAGAGAGAGAAGGTAGCCTCTAGGAGAGTAGGCAACTTCAATCCCCAAAAAATAGCGAAGACAACCTAACTTTTTCATCTCAACATTTTTGGTTAACTGTAATTTCAACTTATTGATTCAACTAATATCGTCACATACAAAGAAAGTATAATACAATCATAATTGATGGATTTGATAAATAATTCATAATCATGTTCATAATAGAGAATTTCTCAAACTAAGCTTGAAGAGCCTGTTTAAGACCATATAGACTATTTTTTAACATACACATTTTCCTCTGATTATGAGAAACACATTTGGAGGGATCATATAGACTTCTTCATGAAGCTCACCATTTAGAAATGTATTTTTGACATTCATTTGAGAAATATGCCATTGACGAATAGATTCAACTGCAATAAGAATACGCGTAGTGGTCATCTTGGATACATGATTATGTCATATTGTTGAGAAAATCCTTTAACAACAAGACATCATTTTTAGCACTCAACCGATCGATCAAACTTAGTTTTGAACTTGTAACCTAATAGGATCCCATAACACACTTTCTAGGAGGAAGAAGTACTAATTTCCAAGTATATGTTTTTTTGAAATACAAAGAGTTCTTCTACCATAGTCTATTGCCAAAAAGGATCAATAATAGCCTCTATATAGGAAAGTGGCTCAGAAAAATATGAATAGAGGTTAAGAAAGAATTAAACGAAGTTGTGGAATAGACAAAATCAGTAACTGAGTAGATTTATGGTGACGAGAGGAGTAACGAGGAGGCAAAAGATCAACAATCACAATAGGTGGTTATACAGTCAGAAGGACAAGAATGATGTCATCATGTGGAGTAGTAGGGTTTGTACTGAAATTTTCAACATTACAATCACTAAAATCATTATCATTAAGACCAAACAGAGCAATGTGAGATAACTATGAAATATTAATAATATGAGGATTAGACGAAATGGAGTAAAATTGGATGTGCTCAAGAAATATAAGATGGCAAGAAACATAAAGTTTTCTTGCATGAGGATTGTAACACTCCAACCCTTACCGTTAGTGTTACTCACGAACTTTTCACCCCATTTCCTCTCCATAGGATATAACAAGTTTTTTGTCTTCCGTGGGAGTCGAACCCGGTACTTGGGAGATAAGTAACGCCTCATCTCATTTTCATTATCAATGTATCCTTTTTTTTTTTTGTAACACCCCAATCCTTACCATTACCAGCAGTGCTACTCACAACCTTTTCAACCTCCGTTCCTCTCCATTGGAAATATCAAGTTTTTGCCTTATGTAGGAGTCAAACTCGGTACTTGGGGGATAAGTATCGCTTCATCTTATTCCCACGTCCAATTGAGCTGCTAGCAACAAAAACCGATGGAGGAGTGAAGAGAATTCCATTATCTAACATAGTGGAATGGGTTTTGAATTTGATTTCTTTTGTCAATAATTTACTTACTACTAATTCAATATTAGGAAAAAAAGTATGATGCAAAATACCCACACGAAGGCCCTCAAAATCATCATGAAGAGTCGTTAGAAAACAAACTAGATATTGCTTCTCACTGTGATCAATGTATGCTTTGACATATTTCAACTCAGTTAATTCTATAAGAACCAAATTATCCAACAAATTAGTCATTTCATAATAAAATTTATGAATGATCATATTATTCTACTTAAGAACCCCAATTTCACTTTCCAACTAATACCATTTTACAAAATTAGATTGAACGCACAAATGTTTCAAATGAGCAGAAATCTCTTTAGTAGTATCACATTTTTCTAGTTGCACAACTATAAACTGCTCAATAGAGTTAGTAATCCAAGTAATGACTTTTAAATTACTAACATCTATGTTTTCAAGTCTTTTGCATATTTAGCTTCATCATTTTTATATGTAGGTTTAATAGAAGTTCCATCAACATAATCCCACATATCTTCACATATCTTTTCCAATCAAATTATTTTTCATCACATACCTCCAATAAGAGTAATTTTATCTATTAACATGGACACCAATAGCTTGAAGAAAGTCATCCTTAGCACCAACCATGATAAATAATACAATGAACACAATCACTAAAAACAAAAGAAATTAGGGATAACCTGTCAACAACAGAGTCATTCAGGAACCAAGCGAAAGTGTGCCTGAAATAAAAGAATTGTGGCGCTAGAAACAGAGAAGTTAAATCGAGTCGAAAACAAAAATGGAGGAACAAAACTAGTATCGAGCATGAATGGCCTTGAGCCCCACAAAGTTGTGGATCACTTTAAAATAGATACCAAAACTCTTTGATACCATGTTAACAATAATAATCTAACAAAAACATAGAGAAAGAAGTAGAGAATTAGAGTTTCATAAACTAAATAAATTAATAAAAGGTTATGTTTGCTAGTGTTACAATAAATATATATACTAAGAAAATTGAAAATACTAACACATAATAACAATGTCATCTAACAATTATATGATATTTATTGAAGTTATATTTGAATCTTGCATTTACAAAAAAATTAGGTAATTCGAAGGGTTTGGGAGGGTAAGTGATACAATTTGAGGGGTTAAAAAGATGACTTTGTTCTTTAAACTAAATTTTGAAAGTGATATTAAAACTCATTCACTTAAAATACGTTTACTTACGATTTTAGTCTTTTTTATTTTTATCAATTTACGAAATCGAACCTCATATTTTAAATTTTAATAGTTTTGATCATTTATTATACTTTTTTAACTATCAAATGACGATAGCAAGTTTTGAATAACATAACATATGATACGATTAATGTAGAGTAATTAACACCTATGAAATAACAATAAAATTCTCTAAGAATTTAATTTTCAACTTCAATCTTTTTATTTTTATTCTTATAATTTAATAAATGACATATAAATAATTAATATATCTAAATAGTTCTATATGATGAAATTGTATGACAAATTATTTAAGATATATTAAATCGTTATTTTTTATTTCAAAATTTAGAAAAAATGACAAAAATTGTTGACTATTAAAATTAATAAATATATTTCATAAATTTATAAAAATAGATGGATGAAAACTCCTATTAAACTTTAAAAGTAGTAAGCCAAACTACCTTAAGTCCTATCGATTTGTACTTGACAATGATACTTCAAAGCACACTGATTAGTTTGTTACAATAAAGTAGGCTAGAGACAATTTAGATTATATATATACTCCCACTTGTTCGCTAAAGGTTTCTTTTCATAATAATTGATGTTCATGTATTCAAATTGGGCTGCTCAAAATAAAATACCTAAAAGAAGTTTATATTATTAAATTTTTATAATAACTTGAAAATGGCAATATCACATTTAGCGATGGCTTCAATACTTAACCACGAGAATTGAAGCTTCGTCGAAACCATTTCCCATCAGTCCATCACAAAAAACACAGCACCTCACTTCTTTTTCATCTATCCATAGGGTCAGTTACTTAGGACTTTTTTTTATTACAAATGATTTTTATAATACTATTTTTTTCAATAATATTATTAGAATATAAAATTTAATTTAATATAAAATAAGATATAAATACGTGGATTGAAACACAAATACAAACGACTCTTCTGGATTTTATAAACGTGACATAAATATTAAGTTATTTTGAATAGCCTATTTTAAAAATTATTTTATATACTTTTCTTTTTCAAATCTCTAAAACTTAATTTCTATTTTTTTTTTATAATACATAATAAATAGACCCTTAAAATATTTCAATGGAGTTAAAACAGAAAAACTACAAATAGTAATTGTCTTCATTTAATAAAATAAAACGAGGATAAGAGTTATCGGATTAACTACCCAATTAGGATGTTTTTGGTTTTTTATATTTTATTTAATTAAAATGTGTTCATTATGCTTAAGAATAAAAAATATCAATTCTTATTAAATGACAATATAAAATAATTTTATATTATCATAGCGTA
>JBBPBS010001102.1:3866211-3877477 GCA_037974835.1 Cicer judaicum
ATTATTATTATTATTATTATTATTATTATTTTCACTGTTTTCTCTTTCATCTATCTTTCCTTCATTAATCAGTAAAATATAAAAAGGATAGAAACTAAATTGTCCTGATTTAATTTTTTTAAAGACTAAAAATTTTATTTAATTTTTACATGACTAAAGTGAGTCTCTATTTTTAACTAAATTGAATATTTATTTATTTAGACAAAAATCTTCTCTAATTAGCAGAAGGTTCCCTGAAAATACTTGATATTTTTATGATAAAAAGAAAAATGCCAATTCATGATGGCTTCACGACTTAAAAACAAAAACAAGTTGAAGACCACGAGCATATATAGTAAAAACTACTTGACTAATAATTGTCATATAATGTCAAAATCTATTGATACATTTAATTTGGACCAAACTTACAAACAAACCAAAATCCTCTCTCTCTATATATATCCAATAATTGCCATTGTAATATATCAACAACAAAAAATAGTGATAAAGAGAAACCTAAAAAATGGCTAGCAAAAAAACATTATTAGAGAGTGCAGGGGAATGGTTTGAATACAATGATAAAGGTAAATGGTTAAATGAAATGAAAGGTAGCATAAGTTTAATTGCTCAAATAATTGTTACTCTTACATTTTCACTCGCCACCAATCCGCCGGGTGGCGTCGTCCAAGTTGGTCTTAATGACAAAGCCTTTTGTTCCGGTTTAGTATGTGCCGGGGAAGCCGTGTTGGCTACATCGAGCCATGATAAATATTTAGGATTTATGGTATGCAACACAATTTGTTTCATTGCATCAATAAGTGTTTGTCTATTGCTTGTTAGTGGAATTCAAATCAACAATTCATTTACAGTATGGCTCTTATCAACAGGAATGTTTATGTCACTCACAACTCTTGCTCTTTCTTACTTGTTTGCTGCTTCTATGGTCACACCAAACTCTATTTGGAAATCTATTGCTGGGAATGCGTTTGGTGTTGTTGTTATTGTTTGGGTTGCTATTGTTGTAATTCTTATTGCTATTTATCTCATTGTTAGGTTCTTTGTTAGGGGTCTCAATAAATGCGTCAAATGATGTGTTTTATTTTTATTTTTAATTAAATTAGTCCTTGTTGTTTAAGTGTATGTCACAATAAATGTTTTTAAGAGTATTAATTGTGTAGTTATATTATGGTTTTGTCAATGGTCTTTATGTAAAGGGGGTTTGGCTACTTGTGGAATAAATGTAAGAAACCTCCTAGCTTAATTTTCAAGATTATGTGTTTGTTATTTGGTGAATTATTTATATACAAATTTTACACATGATCCCGCCGCATAAGGAAAAACAAAATAATATCTTATACTAGTGTGTCAAACATCTTGAACAATCAATCAAAGTACTAGTATGTCATACCATCTACTCAAAGTCGTAATTAACGCGGAGATTTTTAACTAGCATAAGGTTGTTTCATAACTATAACACAATATTTTGTTTGGTCGTAATCATCACTTTATGGAGATTTTCCAAAATGATTGTTTTTAGTGAACAAAGTACACTAAAACTTTAATTATTCTAGTCTGGTCGCACTACGTTATTCTCGACTAGATAGTGTAGTCATGATTTTTCTGAGCAAATTAGCAACAGACTCGTATCGCACATATGATGAGTGGTTGTTATTCTATAAGTGTTTGGTTTAGATTTTAAATACACAATCTCATTTTATGTATTAATGATATATAAATAAATGTTTCATTTTTGCGTGTTAGTGAAAAATATTTATTTAATTGATTTTTAATATTTATCATAATCAAATATTTATTTCGTATTTTTTTATATATTAATATAAAATATTTATCCATTTACTTTTTATATTTATCACTTTTAAATTTTTGTCTTATATTATTTTATATTTATAAATTAAAACAATTTGTGCAGTTTTTAATTTATTTTTTTATAATATTTATTAATATTTGTCCAATATTATGTTATGTATTACTATTAAATTGTGTCTCGTATTTTTTTATATATATTTTTCATAGACAAATATTTATTTTTTTTATGCATAAGTTATAAATATTTATTTAGTATATTTTAAATATTTATCAATAATAAATATTTTTTTTATATATTGTTTTTTGTTTTTGCTTTTCCACTCAACTTAGTTGGGACACCATTTTTGCTATGTGAATGTCTTTGTACTCTAGCTTTTGTTTAAAAAAAATTGAAGAGGAAAGTTTTGATTTTTTGAATATTGATTCTTTATTAGTGTTTTCATTTCTAATATTGATAGTTAGAAGATCAAATAAAATATATAACTGGAAAAAATTTGAAGAGGGTAGTTTTACATTTGTGTCGTTGTCTCGTAATCTGAATATGATATTCTTTCTGTTAAACAAAGCATCGTCGAAAGAATGTTTACTAGCAATTGGATTCGTCAATGAAAATCATTGGGTATATGTAAAATTTATTAATGTTTATTAAATTAATTTTTTGTGATATTAGCATTGTTTATTAAATTAATGTTTAATATTTTATTGTTCATATCAAATTGAAGTCTAATTGTCCTTTGCCACCTACCTCACAAAAATGGAAAGACTATTGTAGTGAATGTGCAAAGACATGGGAAATAACTTTTGGAGCACATATCATGCAAAGACATATGATGCATTGGAAACACATTGATCCATCATTTAACAAATCATCTTGTATTTCATTAAGTGAAGATTATAATATATCTTGTATTTCATTAAATGAATATTATAATTTAATATCTTGTATTTCATTACGTTTTATCATTTACGTTTCATTATCGATTAAATATTCGTACATAACACAAAATATGTGGGCATATCATCAAAGTCTCAAAATATTGTTAAAGTCTTAAAATATTCATACATAACACAAAATTTACCATGTGGTGAGATATGAAGGAGAGTCGCATCACATGCTTCCTCCTATGTTGCACCTAAGTACTCATGTACAGCTCTTGCAGCATTATTAGTGTTCATATTCACAGATGCATCAAAAAATTTACCAGGTGGTGAGATGTGAAGGAGAGTTGCGTCTTCTTCTAAAGTGATAGTCATCTCTCCAAATGGTAGATGAAATGAGCTAGTATCTCTGTGTCATCTTTCAACAAATACAAATATTAGATCAGCATCAACCATAGTAAGGTAGCCTGAAGATAGATGCATCAGTCCAAATTCTCGAATCCAATGCTCTACAGGATCTGGCACAGAAACTTCGGCAAACTTCTTCAGCTTCAATCCATGAGTAATAACTTTTAATGATATACGATCATGCGAGTAATTACAGAACAATTAATTAAATAAACTTAAATAAGTAATTAATTAAATAAACACTTAATATAAGCACTTAAATAAACATTTAATTTAAACTAAATAAACTTAAACATAAATATAATTAAACATATATGTAAATATACAATTAATTAAATAAACTTAAACATAAATAAACAAATAATTAAATATAATTAAAAATAAATTAACATATACCTCTCATTCCCATAGCCTCCGAGCCACATGATGCTCATATTGTGTCAACACACGTGTCACCGTCGGTCCTCCGAGAAATCGAGTATGCTGATCCTGATCATCAATATCATCAGAATCATCAGCATCATCTGCATGTGCAGAAGCATCAAGAATATCATCAGTGGCCTGCTCCATCTGTGGAGGCTGAGGGACATCATCCTCCATATGTGCATGCTCAATAGGCTCAACGTCATCATTATGGACCTCTTGTCTTCGACGACGCTGCCTAATTGGACAATTTGCTTCGTTGCATCGTCTGTTTGATGCTGTTGGTGGAATTTTCTCTACACCATCACCTCTGTCACCTATCAAGTTGCGAATAATTTGGTCAAACGCACCTCTCATTCTAGGCACTGCAATATATCAATATTAAAAACAAATGGAAAAATATTTTTAAAAAAACCATAAATGCATTTCAGAAGTTTCATTGGATATGAAACTTTCAAAAACCTTCGAAACTTTCCATGTATATGAAACTTTCGAAACCTGATGTTTTGAAACTTTCAAAATGTTCGAATAAGTTCCATTTCAAAACTTTCGCATTGCTCGAAACTTTCAAAAGTTGTGTTTCGAAACTTTCATGTTGAACAAAAGTTTCGAAAGTTTGATATTTCTTGGAAAAAATGTGCTTCGAAACTTTCAACCTCAAGGAAACTTTCGAAAAACTGTGTTTCGAAAATTTCATGTTTAACGAAAGTTTCGAAAATTTGATATTTTTTGAAAAAATTGTGCTTCAAAACTTTCATTCCCAAGGAAACTTTCAAAAACTGTCTTACTTTTTTGTTTCAGAGGTTTTGAAGATTCAAAGTTTTGGTAGGTTGGGAGGTTCGAATATTTCAGAGTTTCGAAGAAATGGATGAAAAAAGAAAAGTGAATTTTTTTTTTGAGGTTTTATGGATAAAATTAGGGGCAATATGATTTTTTTCTTATGGTTAGGGGGTTGGGAACAAGGGGGTACACGGTACATTCCTTATTTTTTTTTAAAATTAAATTAGAGTCCTTGTTGTTTTAGAGTATGTCACAATAAGGGATTTTTATATTTATATCCTTTTTTTTTATATCTCAAAATAGCACACTTTAAAAAAAAAAAATATAGGAATGCCCTAGCTCGAGTTGGTGATCGCAATTTGGGGATGCAACGAGGTGAATTTTTTTTTTTTTGTATTGTTAATAGATGGTCGCGTACCGGAGATGCGACCTTGCACTGATATTTTTTTTTTTGCCATTTAATAAATAATTTTTTTTATTATTCATCATATTTATTATTATTTAATAAATTATAAATAATTAAAATCTTTAAAAATTCAAAATATTATTAATAAATAAAATAAATTAATAATAACAATAATAACGATAATAATAATTTTAATACTATTATAAATTTTAGTAATAATAATAATAAAGTATAAAAATAATAATAATAATAATAATAAAAAGAATAATAATTTTAATAATAATATGTCAAAACAACTCGGAAAAAGTTGTTATAATAAGAGGATATTGTTATTTAACGTGTCAAAATAAAGAATGTGTCCCTAATATTTTGCTATAAAATAACAACTATTTTCTTAATAATTCCCTTTTATTTAACATCAATTTTTTCCTAAATATTTAAAATAACAACGTATTTTCCCTAATTAACAACTAATAATAAAAATATTTAATAATTGAGTTATTTATTATTTAATAAAGTAAAAATGATTAAAAAATCAAAATATTGTTATAAAATAAAACTCCTTAAATTGTAGGAAAAAGAATATAGTTAAATAAGAGAGTTGTTAAAAAAAATACCTTGTTATGTTATAGATAAAATATTAGGGACAAATTATTTGTTTTCACAAGTTATTATAACAACTTTCTCATATTATAACAACTTTCTCGTATTTGTTTTGGTACATTGTTATACCAACTTGCTTCTCTTTTGGCACATAATTATAACAATTTTCTTCTAATTTTTTTTATCTAATAAACAAAATTAATAATAATAAATATGAATTTGATGTTTTTTTTAATTTGTGGTATTTTTATAATATTATTAAAATTATTATTAATGTATTTTATTTATTATTATTATTTATATATTTTATTAATAATATTTTAAATTTTTAAATATTTTAACTATTTTAACTCTTTATAATTTATTAAATAATAATAAACAAAATTATTTATTAAATGGCAAAAAAATAGGACATTTATGTATTATTTTTTTAAAATATAGCATTTTAGGATATAAAAAAAAAAGAATATAAATATAAAAATCCCTCACAATAAATGTTTTTAAGAGTGTCAATTGTGTAGTTATATTATGGCTTTGTCAATGGTCTTTATGTAAAGGAGGTTGGCTGCTTGTGGAATAAATGTAAGAAACTTCCTAGCTTAATTTTCAAGATTATGTGTTTGTTATTTGGTGAATTATTTATGTACAAATTTTACACATGATCCCACATAAGGAAAAACAAAATAACATCTTATACACATATCATTATCATCCAATAATAATTACTTTGTTACTTAGGAGATCATCCCATATCAAACATCCTCAATGTCGAGATTTTTGAACTAGTATATGGTTATATCATAACTATAACACTATATTTTGTTTGGTCGTAGATTTTCCAACATGATTTTAAGATTAACCATATATTCGCATATGACTTTATACTATATGGATCAAACAACTTAGATTAGGATCTTAACTTCACACTGACAAATACACTAATTATAAGTGTTCTAAACATATTTATTTTAGTAGTCATAAAATCAAGTTTGATATTACATCAACCTTAAACACTTTATTTGAATTTTGGTGCATTTCATTCTCTCTTTCTTAGTGCATTGCACTTTTTTTTTTTGTTAATTTAATGAAATGTTGGAAGTGTTTCAACATTTGCCAATGCTTGAATCAATTCATCAACTCTTACAAAGTATCTACAATAACCGTATTGATCCTTAAAAAAAATTGATTTTAAATCTAAATGTAAAAAATAAATCCTAATACCCAACTCATATTATCTAATCCTCGTAAACTCCAATCTCAAATTTTTCAAATTTCCCTAATTGATTATAGTAGCCACCACTTTTGATTGATTAAATTTATTACTATAATTTCTCATAATCTTATAGAAAATGCTAACATCACACATAGATGGTTTTACGTACATACAAACACAATTTGAAGACCTTTTTTTTATTCGACAACTTTAAGACTTGTATCCAAAAGATGAACCATTTAACTTACTTTTAACAACAACAAAAAACAAAAAAAAAAATTTACACAATCAATTCATTAAAAATAATTTTCCAATACCACAAAACCAAATACATTATATCGTATTTATTGAAATTATATTTGAATCTTACATTTAAAAGAAAAAAATGAGGTAATCCAAATGGTTTGTGAGGGTAAGAGGTACCATTTGAGGTGTTGAAGATGATGTTTTTTCTTTGAACTAAATTTTGAATGTGGGATTAGAATTCATTCATTTAAAAGAATTAAGCCAAACTAACTTCAATCCATCGATTTGCACTTGACAATGATATTTCAAAGCACACAGATTAGTTTGTTACAATTGATGGGGAATAAACACAAAAATACACAGCCGATATAAATTTCTCTAACTTGCAAGAACTCATGAGGAGCAACAAGAAATATATGGCAGAAAATTAACCAAAATAAAAGACGTAATAAACTCTGATATTTTAACGTAGAAAATCTCTCAATGAAAGGGTAAAAAAATCACAGGTCGTCCAGACCAAAGAAATAACTCCACTATAATCAAATAAGGATACAAGAGAGTCTCAAAGTGATGCACAAAGTGTGCCTACAACTATCCAAAATAACAAAGCAATAAAACCTACAAATGAAAAACAAGAAGAAGAAAACGCCAAAAAACATGATGTCGTGCGAGCACGGTTTCTCCCTCTCTGAACGTCGTTTCGATTATTCGACCGTTGAAAACGAAGACCTAAATGTTGTGAATCTGCTGTCCAAAAATCAGCCCGATCAACGGTTAATGAATGCGCAATTGATGTTTTTCTGAGACTAATTTAACAAAATCGGGGATAGGGTTACTCCTCACTTTTCTCTTTTGGTGGTTGTCTTTTCTATCAAAATAGTCTCTCTTGTAACCCTAATTAGACCACTCTCCACTTAAATGAGTGAGACACATGGACTACAATATTTGGTCTTTTCTCCACATAGGAAGGGAGCTCAATACCCAACATATCTCCCCCTCACAACTATGTGGAGATAATCGCCAGACCGACGATATCACAACAAGTTTCAAACTACCCTCTTGGTAATGCTTTAGTCATCATATCAGAACCATTATAATCATTATGAACGTTAGTCAATTCCAACAACTTAGCTTCCAAAACATTACGTATCAAATGATATCTCACATCAATGTGTTTGGACCTGCTATCAAACGTTGAATTCTTACCAAGATGAATAACACTTCGACTATCAACAAATAATACATATTTGTCCAGAATAAACTCAAGCTCATGCAAGAATTTCTTCAATCAAATCAACTTTTTGCATGCATTAGTAATGACAATGAGTTCTGCCTCAGTTGTAGACAATGCTACACATTTCTGTAATCTAGACTGACAAGCCACAACTTTATCTACAAATCTAGACTTTCTTGAGTCAATATCTCCATCCATATCTAAGGCGGAGTACCCCACCAAATTAGGTTTGTCATCTCCAAAACAAAGCCTCATACATGTAGTACCACAAAGATACCTCAAAATCCATTTTACAGCATTCCAATGCTCTCTACCTAGATTTGACAAAAATCTACTGACTTTACCAACAACATGCGCAATATCTGGTCTTGTACACACCATTGCATACATCAAACTACCCACAATAAAAGCATAAGGAACTCGGTCCATGACTCTTTTTTCATTTTCACTAGAAGGACTTTGTTTAGAACTCAATTTAAAGTGAGCAGCAAGAGGAGTACTTATAGGCTTGCAGTTTGCCATCTAAAACCTTTTGCAACTCTCTCTCAATATATTGTTCTTGTGACATCCAAAGTTTCTTTTCCTTTCTTTTGTCAATAATTTACTGACTACTAATTCAATATTAGAAAGAAAAAAAAAGTATGATGCAAAATACCCCCACGAAGGCCCTCAAAATCATCATGAAGAGTCATTAGAAAACAAACTAGATATTGCTTATCACTTTGATCAATGTACGCTTTGACATATTTCAACTCAGTTAATTCTGTAAGAGCCAATTGATCCAACAAATTAGTCATTTCAGAATAAAATTTATGAATGGTCATATTATTTTACTTAGGAACTCCAATATCACTTTCCAACTGATACCATTTTGCAAAGTTAGATTGAACGCACAAATGTTTCAAATGAGCAGAAATCTCTTTAGTAGTATCACATTTTTCTAGTTGCACAACTATAAACTACTCAATAGAGTTATTAATCCAAATAATGACTTTTAAATAATTACTAACATCTATGTTTTCAAATCTTTTGCATATTTAGTTTTATCATTTTTATCTGTAGGTTTAATAGAAGTTCCATCAACATAATTGCACATATCTTTTCCAATCAAATTATTTTTCATCACATAACTCCAATAAAAGTAATTTTATCTATTAACATGGACACCAATAGCTTGAAAAAAGTCATCCTTAGTACCAACCATGATAAATAATACAATGAACACAATCACTAAAAACAAAAGAAATTAGGGATAACCTGTCAACAACAAAGTCGTTCAGGAACCAAGCAAAAGTGTGCCTGAAATAGAAGAAATGTAGTGCCAAAAACAGAGAAGTTAAATCGAGTCGAAAACAAAAATGGAGGAACAAAACTAGTGTCGAGCATGAACAGCCTTGAGTCCCGCAAAGTTGTGGATCACCTTAAAATAGATATAAAAGACAACCAAAACACTTTGATATTATGTTAACAATAATAATTTAACATAAACATAGAGAAAGGAGTAAAGAATGAACTCTTTGCTAGAGTTTCTAAAACAAAATAAATAAATTAAAGGTTATATTTGTTGGTGTTACAATAAATATATATACTAAGAAAATTGAAAAGACATAATAACGTTATCTAACAATTATATCATATTTATTGAAGTTATATTTGAATCTTACCTTTACAAAACAAATTAGGTAATTCAAAGGGTTTGGGAGGGTAAGTGATACAATTTAAGGGTTAAAAAGATGACTTTTTTTTGTTGAACTAAATTTTGAAAGTGAGATTAAAGCTCATTCATTTAAAATACGTTTATTTACAGTTTTAGTCTTTTTATTTGTATCAATTTACGAAAGTGTACTTCATATTTTAAATTTTAATAGTTTTCATTATTTATTATAATTTTTTAACTAAAAAATGACGATAACATGTTTTAAATATCGTAACATGTGATACAATTGATGTAGAATAATTAACACCTATGAAATCACAATAAAATCTTCTAAGAATTTAATTTTCAACTTCAATTTTTTTTTATAATTTAATAAATGATATATGAATAATTAATATATTTAAATAGTTCTATATCAAAAAATTGTATGACAAATAATTTAAGATATATTAAATCTTTATTTTTTTATTTCAAATATTTTAAAAAATGACAAAAATTATTGACTATTAAAACAAATAAATATATTTTATAAATTTATAAAAATAGATGGATGAAAACTCCTATTAAACTTTAAAAGTAGTAAGCCAAACTACCTTTAGTCCTATCGATTTGCACTTGACAATGATACTTCAAAGCACACTGATTAGTTTGTTACAATAAAGTAGGCGAGAGGACAATTTAGATTATATATACTCCACTTGTTTGTTAACGGTTTCTTTTCATAATAATTGATGTTCATGTATTCAAATTGGGCTGCTCTAAATAAAATACCTAAAAGAAGTTTATATTATTAAATTTTTAGAATAACATGAAAATGGGAATATCACATTTAGAGATAGCTTCAATACTTAACCACGAGAATTGAAGCTTCGTCGAAACCTATTCCCATCAGTCCATCACAAAAAACACAGTACCTCGCTTCTTTTTCATCTATCCATAGGGTCAGTTACTTAGACTTTATTTTTTTATTAAAAATGATTTTAATAATATTATTTTTCAAATAATATTATTAGAATATAAAATTTAATATAAAATAAGATATAAATACATAGATTGAAATACAAATACAAAACACGACTCTACATAAATATTAAGTTATTTTGAATAGTCTGTTTTGAAAATTATTTTATATACTTTTCTTTTTTGAAATCTCTAAAACTTAATCTTTAATTTTTTTATAATATATAATAAATAGACCCTTAAAATATTTCATTGGAATTAAAACAAAAAAACTACAAATAGTAATTGTCTTCGTTTAATAAAATAAAACGAGGATAGGAATTATCGGATTAACTACCCAATTAGGATGTTTTTTGGTTTTTTGTATTTTATTCAATTAAAATGTGTTAATTATGCTTAAAAATAAAAAATATCAATTCTTATTAAATGACAATATAAAATAATTTTATATTATTATAGCGTATAAATTAAACTTTAAGAGAAATGAAAACAAATGTAAGAACTTATAAAATCACATGCATAAATGTCTTTCAGAAAAAGTTAGATATATTAAAAGAAAAATAGAAAATATAAAGAGAATAAAATTTAAATTATATATTTATATTATATGTTTTTCTTTGCTTGTTATAAAATTTATTTTATATATTTATT